>JASDQU010754900.1:0-10222 GCA_032191745.1 Picea mariana
TTAGAACACGCACACGTTCTTTTGAATTCAATTTTTTTGGGGTAGGATTGGAAAGGTGTATGCTGACTTGGTTGGCTCGAATTTAGGTTTAGGATGACAAATCTACTGGTTTGGTCTGGAAATTGATAAAACCCTCCATTTTTGTGAATACACCTCTGTATCTCTATCTTTGATGTTATTTTTCTACAGGATAAAAAATTCATTTATTGATGAAACTATAGACATAGATAGATTCTACTATGCAGATTTCAAATATATAATTTAAAAATAAATAAAATATTGTTTACTATTTTTAATATATTTTTGTCTTCACATATATCAAAATCTTAGAATACTTACCTCTCTTTATTGGAGTTACTTCACACACACCTAGGATTTTTTTTTCCTAAGGTTTTTCCTATGTTTATTAGTCATTATTCAGTCTCCTATATTTTAGGAAGAATATTCCTCTAGGGAGAATATTCTCTTTAGTTTTCACTTCAATTTGATCAGTTGAGTGGAGTCTAGATGCTACATTGGTATTATCACCATGAACCATTGGGATAATCACCAACTAATCTGCATTTTCCTTGGGATCATCACCACACTAGCACATTACTCACGATTCCTTGATCTCCTCCTCACTTCATTTTGTTTCAATCAGTTAATTGAAGACTGATAGAATAGTTAACTCGGCTAGGTGGCAGTTCACTCCCGTAACTGCCCGAGAGACTAGACTAGGGGTAAGTTTACTCTTGTAACTGTTGGTGTGTGTCCAGATCACTCTACACCACCACTATGGCACATTGAATTCTCCTATAGTGTGCATTGGTTGAGTTGTACATAGTATATCATGTGTAAATTATCATTCATTTTTTTGGTTAATGAGAATTATTCCATTCTTTCTCTCATGTTTGTATTTTCTTCTATTTTCTCTGCAATTGTGTATGTCAATTCCCAACTAGATCTATTATGTGCAGGTTCAACACATTTACATGGTATCAGAGACAACAAATTTCTAGGTAAAAGACACACCAAAATATTTTTCCAGGTATCGAAGATTGAAGATAACGGAAAAATGGATTTTCTAAAAGAATTCATTCTTACAACTTACAACTTATTTGCACGGAAGGAGGATATGATAATGCATCTTCAAAGCATAGGATTTTATAGGTTAACCATGAACATAGAGGAAAAACCAACATCAACTATATAAAAATCCAAGTATCTAAATCGAATGGATGAAGCATTTAGAACAATATGCAGTCTCATTTCTCCTGAGATTCTCTTTCACATATCCTCCTGTAAAACCCCTAATGAAGCCTGAACCACCATGGAAGGGATTTTTGGAAAATAGTATGATATGAGGAGACACATGCTTGAGGTGGAATTTCTCACATTGGATCCAAAAATCTTCGACAATATCCAAGATTTATTTACCAAATATAAGGATTTGTTGTCACAACTCAAGGTTTGCGGGGTTGATAAATCTGAGGAGAAACAAATGGTTCTCACCATTCTCTCCAAACTTGTTCTATAATAATCAATGTTTGTATACATATTTCATTCAGTTATGTTCGCCTCTGAATCTACCTAGACGATGCCCTCTCTTGAGGCCTTTATCGAGTCTCTGACACAAGAGAAGAACAAGCTCATCAATATGGGAAAAATCAAAGGCCCAAAGGCGCATGCACTTACTGTGAAAGATGGCAGCGGTCATCAATATAATAAATATAAAGACAAAGACAAAAGGAAATCACATGAAAATACGAAGAAGGAAGGGTACTCAAAACCCTTCAACGATGCCTCCGGATCCAAACGTGGAAAGGGAAGAAAAAGGGAGAAATCCACTTACTGTCGTAAAGGATTCCATCCATAATCTACATGTATGCAGAAACAGATAGATCTAATGACCCAAATAATTCATAAAAACAACCTTGGAGATCGCATCCCCGTGGGTGCAAAGAAGAAGAAGCCAGAAGATCAGAATCCCAAGAAAGACAATTCTAGCAATGCCTTGATTGCCATCAACTCCTCTCTCGTTGCTTAGATCGTAGATTCAGGTGCATCACACCACATGGATGCCACAAAAGAGGTATATTATTCATTGGAAGCATGCAAAGGTCCTCCTATTCTTATGGGGGACAACTCTCCAGTCGAGGTCACTGACAAAGGAAGAATTGAACTCACAAATGGAAGCTTTGAGAATGTGTTGCATGTTCCCAAACTTTACGTCAATCTTCTCTTCGTGTATCATATGAAAATTTTTGGATACGGAAAGAGAGACATATTCACATCTGATGATGTGGATATATATGACATGCAAACCAATTCCAAAGTTGCTACCAGTGAGGTAAATCGTCAATCTAGACTCTACACATTTTCTGAATTTATTGAACCAGATTCTGCATTACTACTTACCCATGCTAATGAAAGCAGTAGGATATGGAACGAAAGGTTTGGGAATTTAAATTTCAAATATATGTAAAACTTAGAAATAGTGGAATGGTTTATGGTCTACCCAACATCCACTTCTCCAAAGCAATTTGTGAGGGATGTGTTCTTGGAAAACACCCTCAAGAGAAATTCGACAAAGGAAAGACTCAGAGAGCTTCCTCTCCTTTAGATATGATCCATAGTGACCTCATGGGCCATTTTCCGCTTCCATAAATAAGAAAAGAAAGGTATGTGATATTTTTTTTTGATGATTTCTCATTCTTCACATGGATTTTGTTTCTCAGGAAAAAATCAGAGGTCTTTCAACACCTCAAATATTTCAAAGCCCTTGTTGATGCATAATGAGGAAAGAAAATCAAAATCCTCTAAACTGGTAATGGGGGAGAATATGTCAACCATGAGATCTAAAATATTTTTCATGAGGCAGGGATTCATTCACARCACACAGTTCCCTATAMTACGCAACAAAATGGAGTTGTTGAGCAGAAAAATGGATCTCTAAAAGAGATGGCATCTTGCATGCTACATGCAAAGTCACTTCCACATATATTATGGGACGAAGAACTTAATTTTGAAACCGACATCCGAAACAGGTATCCCCATAGATTTGTCAAGGATAAGACCCTCTACGAGGCTTGGAGCAGCCTCAAACCGAAAGTGGCCCACTTTCGTATTTTTGCTTCATGTGCATGGGCCCAGATTCCCTCTGAAAAGAGGAAGGCACTTGATCCACAGAGGACATAGTGTATTTTTGTTATATACCTCGACGGTGTGAAGGGATACAAACTTATTTATCCTTCCTCAGACTGACTCATCATTCAACAAAGTGTCCAATTTGAGGAAAGTGTCTCACATGTACCTCAACAACTGCATGCAGACACCTTTGTTCTTCCACCTATTAGAGATGATGATCATGCACATGCTGAATCTTCTTCAGATGAGAGTTCTAATTCAGAGGATTCATATGGTCCAGATATAGAGTTAGTACAGCCAGATGCAGATTCAGTGCATGAAGATGTAGATGCAAAGCCAGAGTAGAGGCCCAAACTACTCTTCAGGAGGTAGGGGATCTTGTTGGTGATCTAGCTGATACTAGGAAGACTTGATATGATTTTAAGGAGCCTCCTCTTGCACTCACTTCCACTAAACCATTTCCACCCAGGCATATTTTATTGGTTCAGTCTTTAGATCCACAACCTTATAGTGAGGATGTTGGAAATCCCTTTTAGGAATCCACCATGCAGGAGGAGTACAACTCTCTCCTAGAGAACCAGACTTGGGATTTGGTTCCCCTTCCTTTGGGAAGGAAACTTGTTAGGTCTAGATGGGTCTATAGGACCAAGAGCACAATGGATGGACATATTAGCAGATACAAATCCAGGTTAGTTGCCAGAGGCTTTTAGTAGATGCATGGAATTGACTATGATGAGACCTTCGCTCCAGTAGCGAAGATGGATTCCATATGTTTGACACTTTCCATTGCAGAAACCAAGGAATGGGAAGTCCATCAAATGGACATGAAGAATGCATTTATTCACAATGATCTCTTTGAGGATATATATATGAAGTAGCTCCATGGATTTATGCACAATTCATCTTTGTTATGTTGACTAAAGAAATCTGTTGATGGCCTTAAGCAGGCTCTGAGGGCATGGTATGCCAAGATGGAATCCTACCTGTTGTCATAAAAATTTGTATGTTGTAAATCATACCCAAATTTTTACATGTTGAGGACGAATGATTCACTTCTACTCCTATTTTTGTATGTTGATGATTTGTTGATCATCGGTTGCTCAACTTTAGCGATTGCTGCAGTCAAGAGGATTCTACATGATAGGTTCTTGATGATGGAAATTGGTATGCTACACTTCTTCCTTAGACTCGAGATCAGTCAGGATGCACCAGGCATCAAACTTTCTAAGGCCAAGTATGAACGAGATCTCCTTGAAATATTTCACATGACAGACTGCAAGTCTGCCTTGACTCCTTTTCTATCAAGAGTCCGAATTGAGGATGGTGGGGACACTCTACTGGTTGAAAACACACTGTACAAACAACTATTGGAGAGCTTGTTCTATCTCACACACTCTAGACCAGACCTCTCTTATGCAGTTGGATAAGTCTCCAGGTTCATGAAGGAGCTGCATGAGGTACATTGGAAGGATTCAAAGCATATTCTTCGATACGTACATGGCACCATAACCTTTGGAATTCATTATAAAGAAGAATCTACATTAGACCTCATCAGTTTCACTCATTCTGATTGGGTTGGTGATAGCATTGATCGCAAGTCCACATCTAGCTACTCACTTAGTCTTGGTTCCGGGCCTATCTATTGGTCGAGCAAGAATCAGGATGTTATTTCTCTATCTTCAATCGAGGAAGAGTACAGAGGGGTAGTTAACATAACCATTTAGGCGATGTGGCTACAACATTTTCTCATTGAGTTGGGAATTCAGTTTCATCAGTCGATCATCATATGGCGTGACAACTAGAGAACTCTAAAGTTCTGCAGATATCCAATTCAGAGGCAACAAACAAAGAACATCGAGATCCACATGCACTACATCTGAGACTTAGTACACGAGGGGATCATCGATCTGTAGTTTTTTCCTTTAGCAGAACAGACTGCAGACATATTCACCAATACCTTCATTGAGAAAAAGTTTCATTCTATGTGAAGTCATCTTGGAGTGAAGGACATAGTTTCCTAACAACTATCAGTTATTATTTTTACATACATTATACTTTGAGGGGGGTGTTTCCCATGAGTTTTTCCCTCTTTCTTCACTTTATTTCAGTGTATCTTTTGTATTTGGGTACCTAACATGGCCTTGTTTTCAAGAACCATTCTTTATTTTCACCATAGTGATGTTCAGGGGGGGTGTTGGAGTTACTTCACACACACCTAGGGTTTTTTTTTTCCTAAGGTTTTTCCTATGTTTATTAGTCATTATTAAATCTCCTATATTTTAGGAAGAATATTCCTCTAGGGAGAATATTCTCTTTAGTTTTTCTACAAATTCAGTCTGCAAATTGATAAAAACCTCCATTTTTGTGAATACACCTATGTATATTTGTCTTTGACGCTATTTTTATACAGGATAAACAATTCAGTTGTTGACAAAACTATATACACAGACAGATTCGTCTATGAAGATTTCAAATATATAATTTAAAAAAAATAATAATATTGTTTACTATTTTAATCTATTTTTGTCTTCACATATATCAAAATCCTAGAATACATACCTCTCTTTGTTGGAGTTACTTCACACACACATATGATTTCTTTTTCCTAAGGTTTTTTCTATGTTTATTAGTCATTATTCAGTCTCCTATAGTTTAGGAAGAATATTCCTCTAGGGAGAATATTCTCTTTAGTTTTCACTTCAGTTTGATCAATTGAGTGAAGTCTAGATGCTGCATTGGTATTATCACCATGCAACATTGGGATCATCACCAGCTAATGTGCATTGTCCTTGGGATCATAATCAGACTATCTCATTAATCATGATTCCCTTATTGCCTCTTCATTTAACTTTGTTTCAGTCGGTTAACTAAAGACTGATAGACTAGATAACTCAACTAGGTGGCAGTTCACTCCCTTAACTGCCTGAGAGACTAGACTAGGTGGAAACTTATTCCCATAACTGCTTTTGTGTGTCCATATCACTCTAGACCACCATTATGGCACATTGGCTTCTCCTCTAGTGCACATTGGTTGAGTTATACAGAGTATATCATGTGTAAATTATCAGTCATTTTTTTGGTTAATGAGAATTCTTGCATTCTTTCTCTCATGTTTCTCTTTTTTTCTATTTTCTCTGCAACTGTGTATGTCAATTCCCAACTAGATCTATTATGTGTAGGTTCAACATAATTACACTCTTATTTATGCTATAACTTTTTCTCAACTTAACCATTTCTTAAATGATTTATATGCGACATTAGAGGAAACCAATACATACGATCTAAAAAAAAGGTTTTGATCATGTTAAGATCCTCTTATCCTGCACAAACAAAAAACATTGTAATTTCAGGCATATCTTGACTTTCATAATTAAAAAAATATATTAAATTAATATTAAAAATTTCCAAAAAATATACGAGACAAGAAAAACAGGTTCTTTACAAGTACACAAGTTTTTGAAATGAAATTCCATTGTTAAGGTACTCAAAACATGCAAGAAAAAAAACACATACCTTATATTTTTTTCGAAAAATAAGATACCATTGTTAGAAAAAATAAAATTTGACATAGGTATTCACAATGTCTATGAATAAAAGTTGTATATTCTGAAATCTAATTCAATTTCCTAAGTTTCATCTTCTTACACCATATTCAAATTCATTGTAAAAGTACCTTGAATAATCCATCCAAGTTAACAGATTATTGTTTTTCTAGGTTTGCATTGTCACCAATGCGTCATTCCTATTGTCATTTAAAAAATGTTGCAAAATATTATGAAATTATTCAAAATCATTCTTATTTAAATTACCCATTGAATTATGTTGAGTGAATATGGATTGATTCCCCCCTCGAATATGAAGAACATAGCAGCATGTTTGCATAGATGAGACTAAAACCTCGGTGGAGAGGAGAAAACTCACCACCTCAACCAATTGAGCTACAACCACTTAAAACATAAATCCAATATATTAATATGAAGAATAATTTAAAAAGAAAAAATTTTAGTATTTTTTTAAAATATTTTTTTAGTTATTTAAACTATAGATAAATCTTCTTTTTTACTAATAATAATAATAAATAAATAGGGATTAAAAAAAATTGATCGTTATTTAAAACAGAGATAAATATATTATTTTTTTTTTTATTTTTTTTTTACTAATAATAATAATAAATAAATAAAGATTAACTTAAAACTTAAAATTATTTTTATAATAATTTATTTTTCCATTTTTTTAATGTGATTTTCTCTCATCTTCTTAGAGTCTTGAGACTTATTTAATTGCAACTTTAATATCATCATAAGTAATATACTTCTTCAACAAACATCGAATGTGGGTAATCGGAAGGCAACCCCACTCAACTTTCCATTGAGAGATGGTAAAACCTTGCCAGCAGCCTTCAAAAATACAATTAAAAGTAATATAAGTGAAAACAAGGATACAAGTTGGTGGGAGGAACATGGATTCATCGTAAAAAAATAATATTAATAGTAAGATTTCCTTGTTTTTAGTATAGACCACTATTTAACACTGAATGTTACACAAGAAGACATAACTTCAAGGGATGTAGCTTGCAGCAATTTGAAAAGACACAACTTCAAGGGATGTACCTTGCAACAATTTGAAAGGCTAGGGGTTGCCTCTTCATCAAAAGAAGACATAACTTCAAGGGATGTAGCTTGCAGCAATTTGAAGAGACATAACTTCAAGGGATGTACCTTGCAACAATTTAAAAGAATAGAGGATGCCTATTCATCAAGTTTTGAAAGGATAGGGGATGCCTATTCATCAAGTTTATTGGAAGTACTTTATATAGTATTTGATAAGAAAGAAAAGAATAAATCATAAAAAAATGACATGTACATAATAAATCAAGTTATTGGAAGTACTTTACATAGTATTTGATAGGGAAGAAAACAATAAATTATAAAAAAAAATGACATGTACATAATAACTTGCACTTACACTGTTATTAGTCCCTATCGAAGGCGTAGAGGGACTATAGCGATCGATAATTCATTGACTTGATATTAGTTTATCATTTGACTATTTTTTTTTTCATAATCTCTATTGTTCGAACTAGATAACTAAAAACATTAATTTTTATATAATAAAAAAAACCTTATATGTCATGATCTCATTGGAGAATAGATTCGAGGTCTTATTTCTAGCTTCGCTATTCCCAACGTTTTAAATGTTAACATATCCAAAGTTTTAATCATGTACAGTCTTTTTGAATTTTTATTATCTTTATTTAAATGTTTAGATATCCAAAGTTTTGAGCATCGACAATCAGTTTTATTATTAGTTGACTTCATATTAGTTTGTCCTCTGACTATAAATTTTTTGCATAGTCTCTATTGTTCGAACTATTATTATTATTATTATTATTATTATTATTATTATGGGGAATTTTTATTATTATGTATGTAAATAGAAATTTTTTATTATTAAGAGGCATTATTATTATTATGTACGTAAATAGGCTTTCCACACTACATTATTTTTTAAATGTTTATATAGCGCGAGGTGCTTGAACAATCCTGACAGCCTTAAATGTTTACCTAACATGCCTGACAACAATAAATTACTTAGTAGGCTTGTTACAATAAATTTTCCTTCGATTTTTGGATACAATCTTGTCTGCAGTGAATTTGGGCAATATTGTTCTCCACCAGCATTACTGGTTCACTGGTTGATGCTTTCTCGTTGGTTCCCTGGATGCTTCTTATTGTTTTTTTCTTCAACTTTGCAAAGTTGAGGTCCTGCAGCTGTTGTTGGACCTCTTGGTGCTTGTTCACTGGTTTTCTTTTTGCTTCTTGCTCTTGTTTGCTTCAACTTTGCAAGGTTGAAGTCCTGCACCCGCAGTTTGACTTGTTCTTGCACTTTGCAAGGTTGAAATCTTGCACTCTTGTTTGCTTCAATTTTGCAAGGTTGGTGTCCTGCACCCGTTGTTGGACCTGTTGTTTCAATTTGCAAGGTTGAGATTTTGCACCGACAATTGGAACTGTGCTTATGTCGTTCCCCATTCACGAGTAAGTTTCAGTACCATGGTTTCATTCCTATTCGTTGTTTGTTGTTTACTATTTGCAGTTTGCAAGTAAGAATTTTCAATACTAGGAAGTGTTGAAAATCAAAATAAATGTAAAAAAAAAAACTTGAAAAAATACATGAGTGAAAATCCTCTTGCAGAACATCCTTATATGTGAATACGGGGACCAGAGAAACAAGAGTGTATTTCTATCCCTGAAAAGTGTTGAACAAGAAAGCTTGTCGCCTTTGAATGTCAATGTTGGATACATAACCCACCTTTGTCACAGGCATAGTGACATATAAAAAAGGAAATGGATGTTCTCCTCATATTTTTGTTCCTGAAAACCATATGTTTAGTGCATTTTTTCAGGTTGTCCCCTTCCAATCACATATGTTGACTTTCATGTCCTGGAAATCGTACCATAGTTCTTTGGAAAATGGTAATATAAAGGGATTTTCCAAATGAATTCATAGTTTTCATTGCAGAGAAAACATCTATGAGGAACTTGCCATCCCTTCTTTGTAGGTTATGAAAGGGCAAGATTTTATTCTTCGAGGAAAAACCACATATAGTTGTTGGTTTTATGCTAGACTTTGGGTCTTCCAAAGAATCCTCCATCACTATTTTCATATCTGGACCTTATCTTGTGGAAATGATTCTTTATAACCTGAATGGGCAGTTCACTGATCTGTCTCAGACTGAGTTTCCCAGTGCCCAATTTTAGAATATCTTCTTCATATTGTAAGATAGTTGAAACCTTAATAAGTTGTTCTATGTGTTGGTTTTGTTCCTGTGGTAAAATTCCATAATGCCTAGTTCTTCCACTTTTGTTTATCCAAAAGACCATCTATGCGATTTTTTTGAGCAGGAGACATCAGCAAGTAGTTTCAGATCTGTTAAATGTTGACTTGTGAAGAGTGGGGATGAAAATAAATGGTTAATAGGATTGTAAAGCTATATAAAATGTCTACCAAAACTCTTATTAGATGCACACATGGAATAAGTTCAAAAATTATGTCTTAAATACTTAGTCTTTGTACTAATCAAATTTATAGTGTT
>JASDQU010754900.1:32960-51386 GCA_032191745.1 Picea mariana
GTCTCTGATGCCTCCTTCCTTCTCCTATTGTGTCAACATTGTAAATACTTCAATCCTCTCCCAAGTTTTTCTTAAGGGGGTATGTTAGGATATTTAGACACTTAGGAGTTACTTAAGATCTACTTGGTCTGATGTGTCGTTAGGTAAAAGTATGCTTCTTAGTGTGTTTCTTTAGTATGCATTAGTATGCATTTGTAGTTAGGAAATTTTATGGTCATGATATGTGCCTGACATAGTGTGATCCGACGATTCATACTCTCCTCGATCTTCACGACCATTGATCTGTGGCTTAAAACCCGATTGGTCCATGATATCTATTTAAATAGCATGGAGGGTAATTTTCCGATGATCCCACCACATAGAGGATTTTCCTTGAATATGGTAAGCTCAAGTTCTATCCTCTACATTTGATGGGTAATAATGTAGTTGAAAATATTTCCTCATTCCCAACAACCAAGATTCATCCTCTTCTCCTTTCATGTGCTCTCCATCAAATAATGGTGGCTTGAGCTTCTTGATCCCTCCTAGAAACACATATGGCACATATATTCTCTTTTCATGTTTAACATGGGACACACTTGGGCCTCTCATAGACCCTGATCTTTCATGGTTTCTCCTGGTTGAGTGTCCCAATGAGTGGTGATATTGTTGAGGCCATATACTAACACTCCTTGACTGGATGGACCCTATGGGATCCTCCCTTCTATCATAAGACTTAGATGTTGCTACCTTCCCTACACTATTTTATTGTTTTGTTTCAGAGTCCTTGTTGATTTTTTTTTGTAATATATTCAGATTTTGTAGCATCTCTTCTTGATCTCTCATTATCCTCTCATTATCTGCTTGATATATTTGTACTTCCTTAATTGCAAGCTTCTCATAGTTTTGACCAACTTTGTTGGCCCCACTCGACTCCTATGCTTATTTGAATTAGTCTCTACATTTTCCATGCTAACATGGATCCCTTTCACCTCCTCCTCTTGGGTGAAATAACCCTGAGCATCGTCTAGATATTTGGTCCTCATACCACACCTATTTTTATCTATCTAAAGCCTATTGTGAAAAATGCGTAGCCATAAAATAAATTATATTAGAATATAAGAATTTAACATCATTTTTCCTTATTAATCCCTTATACATATTATTTCTACTTCCTTGAGAAATTATATGCTCCAATCATAAATCTGAATGCATAGGATGATTTTTCTCATTAACAATTTTCAGACAACTATTTTCTTTCTTAATTTTGTGCTCTGAGCATAAATTTATGCCCTTTTAAGTTTCCTGGGAATTTCCTTAGGATGACATCACCAAGTCTGCATGGCATCCATGTGTACCTACTTTGTACATTGCAATTGATGTCATTGATCCAATGGAAACCATGTGGATCTATCCTGCACCTTCAAGCTAACGTGAGCTATTCCAAGGCTTTACCTTTCGAGATGTCAAAATTAAAACTTTTCCAAGGATTTTCTAAAGCACGCAGCCCACAATACTATAGCTCTCGCGCTATCATGACTTTCCCATCAGGGTGGCAACACTAACATAACAACGAATCCCTTCGTGGTCCACAACCCACAACACTATTGGACTCTCTATGCTCACCATACTCTATCGTTTCCAAAATACAAAGGCCACAAGATTGTTGAAACCAATCGCTTGGGAAAATTCCATTATGAGGTAAAATTAACGCTTTGCAAGGGATTTTTCGAAGCCCGCTACCTGCAATAGTATCATACATTTCCCATCAGAAAGGCATATTACTATTCTTCACAATTATTTATGAAGCTCATATCCCATAGGACTATCGTCTCGCACGTATCACAATTTTCACATCGAGTGGTTGTTGGGTTATGAAAAAGGTACAAATATCCTCCTTACTCCCACAGTTCATGATACAATCTTGATTGACTTTTCTGTTAATTGGGGATAAATAGGATAGAAAATGATTAATATGTCTTCTAGTGATATTATTGAAGTTATGTTGAATAGATTCTAAAATACGATTGGAATTGTTTGATTCTGTTATAGGATTGCATAAATATTGTCAAAACCGAAATAGCAAAGGAAATCTTGAAGATGTGTGAGCTATTGGAGGTTAAGGACTTTTGGCACAAAGAGGTTTTAAAGATGATTTGATTTTCTATATTATAACTTTATAATAGTAAAGAAATCCTAAGGATCTTTCGATCCTCAGGATGGCTTGATTTACTTAGGTTATTGTATATATAGAGGATAATACATCCTGGAAGACAATCTAAGAATTGTGTTCAAGTATTCAGACTCAGAGTTGCTCTGTGCAAACTGTTTTTGTGAATGATGTACCAGCTATGAAGTTAATAAAATCTTTGATCATTTTCACCTTTTTTACATACTGAGTTTCTAGTAGCAGCACTTCTAAAGACCAAGGTCTTAGTCTAGAGGAGCTACTATTTCAGTTGTAATTGTATCAGTTTGATTCCTGTTTTATGATTCAAATGTCTTTTACAATAGTTAAGATGAATGCATAAGTGTGTTAATGATTTCATATTGTTTTGCACACAGAAGATAGACATTTCTCTTGAGTGTTAATGATTGTTGATTCCAATTTCCATTACTGAAGTTTGTTGCTTGATAGTTCCTCATGTTTTCACATGCGTTGTTCCTTTTACTTAGATTCACACTTGTTGTTCCTTTCAAATAGATTACATTTGTCATTCCTTCAGTTAAAGTTACAATTTTTGTTCCTTTCCGTTCAGTTATAGTTGTTGTCCCTTTTGATTAGATTACAGTTGTTGTTTCTTTCCATTAGATTAAATTGCTATTTCCTTTCCATTAATTAGATTCATAGTTAATAGTTAATTCTGCAAGTCTTTTACTTAGATTCAATTGTTGCTTCTTAGTTAAATGAATTCAATAGATTAGCTAGTTCCTTTTCATTTCAAAACATGTTAGTAATCAGATTTCAATTATGTTAAATAAGATCTTAGTCTTAGAATATTTAAATGAACATTTGAGGAACTTGATTTTGGATAAACTCAGGTTTGCTTTAGCTACACGATTTTAGCCTCTACAAGCTATCTGCATAGACTTTGTTGATGTTCTTGAGATACAAGACAAATCCTCAGGTTGATAAATTAATGTTAAACTAAGGTTGTTTTTAGAACATCTTTAGAGCCCAACATTTTTGCACCACTGCTGGGGAGAATGTCAAAGGTAGCATAGATTGTGTCTCTCGAGGATGAGGTATTGAAGATGAAAGGTAAAAACCTATGCAGGTAATAAGTAAGATGCTTATGCCAACGCCTACCTCCAATTGACTCATTAAGAGGTTGCATAGGTGTTTCTTTTTTAATTTCTTTTTGCATGAAGTGCTTATAACTAAGAAGAAAGATCTTGAAAAACCAAAACCCCCACCAAAAAATACCAAATCCCAAGGCCCAATGCTCCTTGGGAGAAGCACTTTCATAGACAACATCATCCGAAAATCCGAATCTCAAGCTTTGGTTGGACCTAGGAAAGGATATACCCGAATCCCTCAGGTAGCAGTCTCACCAACTGCATCCCATGCTGATATTCACAACAAAATTGAAGGGATTGAGCAAAGCTTTCAGAGCACATATCTTCCACCCCTCAACCCTTTAGAAGAGGGAAATTATCGTAATCTAGAGGAAGGAGAAGGAGAAACCAACGGGGTTGCCAAGGCAGACCCATCACCACCCCCTGATCCTAAATCTCTTGTGAAATAAGAAGGTATACCTAAAATCCCAAATAGAGGGAGTGAAACCAAATCCCCTAGAGGATCAAATAATCAACCACCTCGAATAGAACACCTAAATCAAGAAATTTCTGAAGATTGTTGGCACATTTTTTTATCAAATGGCACAACCAAATCAACAACGTCCCCAGACTTCCACATTGGAATATCCGATAGTTGATCCAATTGCCAATGCCCCCATGAAGGCAATCCCCCTACAAAACCTGCCAACCTTCCATGGATTGATCTCAGAAGACCCAGACGCATTCTTATTTGAGTTTGATGTCCTATGTAGAGGGTATGATTACACCTCTGAACCCCAAAAATTAAAATTGTTCCCCTCCACTTTGAAAGGAGCAACTCTACGTTGGTTTATGGGATTAGGGGGGAAAACTATAAAATCATGGGATGAGATGAAACAGGCCTTTTTGACAAAATATCAGGATTATTGTAGAACCAGAGACCTTAAAGATGAAATATTTCAAATGACTACAAAAGAAAATGAATCATTAGAAGAATATGTTGAGAGATTTCATTATAATTTGCAAAGATCACCCTATGGTACATTACCAGGTGAAGTACTTAAGGCAACTCTAATTAAAGGTATGAAGGATGAATGGGTAGAAACACTGAATCTAATCGGGAAGGGTGACATTTATCAAGAAACTTATGATAAAATCATTCAATTATGTATCAGGTGCACACGGGGAAGCACGTGGACCAGATTAAGAATGCAGACTTCCCTCACCAGAAATAGCAATACTACCAGTGGGGGTGTTACACAAACTGAAGTTGGTAATCTCTTAGAAAATTTCAAAACAAATATTATGACACTCTGACTACACAGTTGGATGTATTGCAGGCCAAACATAAAAAAACAGAATCATGACAGACTTTGGCCATATTTTGCCACAGATGTAGAAGAAAAAATGGTCCAAGGGATTGTCCTTTGGATGTGGTTCAGGTTTGCGCTATCTGCACCAAGGATCATGACACGAAACAATGCCCATCACTCCATGGACTAAAATATATCTTCAGAGAAGTGGAAGAAGAGACAGAACCATTATATCTAATGGATCAGCGTGTCAATGGTAGACCTGACCTCCAAATACACTACAGGACCCTTCCTCTTTCTTTTCTGGGCAGTATAATTAGCAACAAAATTTTGGTAACGCATGGCAGGGTCAGTCATTTACTAATCAGAACCGGCAGCCCCACCAATACCCACCTACAAATCCCACTTCGCCAAGCCAACCCACTGCAAATCCTGTCTGGCAGAATCAACCAACTACAAATTCTACCTGGCCTAACTTGCAATACCCCACCTCATCCTGGAAAAACTCAAATAATCACTACCCTTCTCAGTGGCCCAACATGACTGCCCAAAATCCAAATTGGAACCAGAATTGGCAGGACCCATGGGGATAAACAATCAACCCATGGGGATGCCCCCTCAAACCCAACCCACATTGCAAGCTCCACTTTAATTTCCCCAAAACCCTCAATCGCAAGTGTGCCCCCAACTACTAGCCCAACCTCACCCAAATCCAAATAATAGATCAACTCAACTTGTCCAGATTATGGACAATGGAGAAGGGGAAACTAACTCGGTAGGGTACAATGAAATTCGGTTGAGATAGGGATGTATAATATCTCCTGAAGAAAATAATGTTTCCCAAGAGAAGGAGAATGAAAAACAACCAGCAATAACACCCTCGACTGTGGTAATAACGGAAGAAATCGAGCAGGGGGGAAACATAGTTGAATCATAGGGCCCTGATAAGGATCCAACTCTTTCTGCTCTGTTCCCCAAAATATTTATGATAGAAAAACCTGTCGTATATCCCAACTTCGACATTATAGGGGAACTCAAGAATTTATATGTCAAGATTCCACTCCTGCATGCCCTACAAGATATTCCAATTTATGCGAAAACAATCAAGGAACTATGTGGGAGGAAGCCTGTAAGGAAAATAAAAAATTCATCATCAACAGTTCACATAGTAGGAGCCTTGTCCGATCTAATTCTTGGAAGACAAGAACTAATCAAATATGCAGATCCATGGAATCCGATAGTAACAGTTCAGATCCAGGGCTGTTCTTTTCCAAATACACTATTTGATTTGGGAGAGACCAATATCTTGACTATGAAAACTTGCAATACCCTGGGTTTTGACTCCTTTAAAGCCACCCCAATCATGTTACAATTGGAAAATCGATCAGTGGTTCGACCAGTTGGCACATTACATGATATAACAATCTCAGCCGACTCTTGGGAATATCCGATGGATTTCCTCATCATCAACCCAAGAAGTGAACTTGAAGGGCATCCATTGATACTGGGTAGACCATGGATCGCAACAGCTGATGCATACATAGGATGTCGAGCGGGTAATATGAAAATTGCTAGAAGAAGAGTCATAAAGAATCTCATCTTATAGCCTCCTGCCAAGCCAATCCTGACTTTCGTATATTCACAATTGCCACCACCACGATATCCAGAAAAGGATTTACGAGCCCCTCTCACACTGGAAGAATCCCTCATACTTAAAAACTAGCTAGAGGACGGCGTAATCAGTGGGTTTATTAATAGCCCAACCACCATGGGTAACCCAACATGCCAAATTCTCCAAGTTGTTCTATACTGTGAAGCACAGGAAGACCCGCTGGAAGATTTAATGGAACAAAAAATCCCAACTACAATTGTTCATAACAACAAATCCATTGAGATTGCACCAGGGAGGTCTCTGAACATCAATGCCAATTTAGATGAGCAATAACAACAAAAACTAATTCAAGTCCTCTCTAAATACCAGCAAGCTTTTGCATGGGAGTATTCTGATATGAAAGGTATTGATCTGCAACTCTACACACACCACATTTATATTGAGAAAGATGCTTGACCTATCTGATAGCCACAGAGAAGATCGAATCCCCATCTCATGGATATTGTTAATGAATAATTACAAAATATGTTGGACGTAGATTTTATATATCCTATCTCAGATAGTCGGTGGGTTTACCCATTAGTGATCGTCCCAAAGAAAAATGGGAAATGACGAATCTGTGTTGAGTACAGGGAACTTAACAAATCCACTCAAAAGGATCATTTCCCCTTACCTTTCATCGATTAGGTACTTGATACTTTGGCAGGAAATAAATTATTTTCCTTCCTAGACAGTTTTAGTGGCTACAATTAGATCCAGACTGCCCCAGAAGATCAAGATAAAACTACATTCACATGCCCCTGGGGTGCCTTTGCATACATAGTATTTCCCTTTGGACTATGTAACACTCTAGACACATTCCAAAGGGCCATCCTGATCATATTCAGCAACCTGATCGGCAAAGGCCTTGAAGTTTATATGGATGATTTCACTCCTTATGGTGATGACTCCGATCAAGCACTAAATAATTTGGAGAAGGTACTAGAACGGTGTATTTCTACCAGGTTATGTTTAAGCCATGAAAAATGTCACATGATGATGACAGAAGGTGTGGTACTAGGGAATTATATCTCTGTAGATGGAATTAGAGTAGATCCAGAAAAAATAGAGGTAATCCTTAATCTACCTACACCACACACATAAACTGAGGTATGTAGTTTCCTTAGCGCTTCTAGATACTATCATAGATTTATGGAAAATTTTGCAAGAACCGCTGCACCTTTACATGCTTTGAATAGTAATGTGTAGTTTCAGTGGTTTGACAAGTGTGATGTGGCATTTGCAGGACTCAAGAAGTTGATCTCAACAACACCGGTGTTGAGGGGACCAAATTGGAAAATACCATTTCACATCTCCACCGATGCATCAGATATTGCTATAGGCACTTTCCTTGGACAGGAAGAAGACAAGAAACCCTACACTATTTATTTCATTAGAAAGAATCTCACTCTAGTTGAACTTAATTATATAGTAATAGAAAAATAATTCTTAGTTGTTATACACGCGATCAATAAATTTCGTCATTATATAACAGGCTATCCAGTTATTATGTATATTGATCATTCTGCTATTAGATATCTAGCTAATAAACCAATTAATAATGGATGGGTCACTCGGTGGTTATTACTATTGCAGGAATTTGACATCACCATCAAAGATCGACCCGAGAGAGAAAATCTTGTCGCAGACTTCCTGTCCCACATACCCAAAACAAATGACTCCTTAACAGTCGAAGATCAATTTCCAGATGAGCATCTTTTTTCTGTTACCATAAAGGCACCTTGGTACATTGATGTGGCAAATTATCTGGCAACGGAAAGATTACCGACACATCTATCATCAAGGGAAATAAAACTAATCGTCCAACATAGTGCACGATTCACTTGGATAAGTGGATATCTCGTCCACACAGGAGATGATCTCCAGATCCGTAGATGCGTATGAGATGATGAAATTTATGACATACTGAAGGCAGGACATGACGAGCCCTGTGGTGGGCATTTTGTAGACCGCAGGACTGGACACAAAATTTTATATATGGGCTAATATTGGCCCTCAATATTCATAGATGTGAAGAAATACGTCCAAACCTACGACGGTTGTCAGCGGATGGGAAAACCAGGATAGGTTGATGAAATTCCCTTAAAAGCACAAATAGTCACATAAACATTTGAGAGATGGGCACTAGACTTCATTGGCCCCTTCAATCCAAATTCAAATCAGAAGGCCTACATTCTAGTGGCAATGAACTACATGACCAAATGGGTAATGGCAGAAGCCCTACCAAATGCAATAGAAGAGGTAGTCATCAAATTCCTTTTCAAATTATTTGTATGCTATAGACTACCCAGGGAAGTAATCACTGATGGGGAGTCACAATTTACAACCCATAGAATCACCACCACCCTGGAAAATTATCATATTAAGCACAGAGTTACTTATCCATACCACCCACAGGATAACAGGCAAGTAGAAAGAAAAAATAAGGTCCTGGAGGCAATCTTGACAAAGACTATCTCAACAAACCGACATAATTGGGCTACTGAGCTCCCAAATGCCTTATCGTCTTATCACACAACATGGAGCAACACCACCGACTACTCTCCTTATAACCTATTCTATAGTAAATAACCCATCTTCCCAATCGAGTTTGAAATCAAAATGCTAAGGATGGCCCAGGAAATTGGACTGGATCTAACAGAAGCACATAAACATTGCCTTCAACAACTCAATGAATTGGATGAAGCATGCCTATCTGTTGTGGAGCACACAACTGTTATTCAACAAAAAAGAGAAACCTGGCATGGCAAGCATATCAAGAAGAAATCATTCAAGAAGGGTGATTGGGCGCTTCTCTATGACTCCAGATTTCAAGATTTTTTGGGAAAATTACAGACACGGTGGTTGGGACCATATGAAATTAAGGAAGTCCACGATAATGGCACGGTCACTTTAAGCACCATCGATGGGTCTGGATCTCCATTTCTAGTTAATGGTCATTGGCTACTACTTTACCATCATCAGCCTTCAAAAGAATCTTTCTACCAGGAAGTAAGTAAGGATCCTACCGTTCAAATTTTGGCTGGCTGGGAAGGTAACCTAGCCACCCCAACTCCATAAATGATGAATTTTGTTGACACTTTACATACTATATATAGCTTTTGTAGATTTCATTAAGTGTTAGTTTCTTCTTTTTCTTTTCATTTTTTTGAGAAATAGAGAGGATAACTGTAATCAACACAATTAGCACTCTTTTATGTTCTGCACTCTTGCTTTATCTTATCGCGCAGACCCAGTCTTTCATAGAAAAATGAACATGTCATGCTCCGCAATAGTAATCGGGAAACCATAATGAACTCATGACATCAACAAACCATCCAATACTCGATTCGGAAATAAACTGACCCATAATAATTGAATGAATTTAGTTGATGACTAATCAACCTTAGATTCAACAAAAAAGGATTTCCATGGGAAGTTTCCAAAATTACCCATTCAGATGGTTAAAAATTAACAGTTGTTATTCCCTTCGTGTGATTTATGTTCCTTTAAGTATCGTTGTTGTTAATTTGAAAGGAACAAAGGAACAATTGTTGTTCCTTCTCACAATTGTTGTTCCTTTGAGTATTGTTGTTGTTCATTTGAAAAGAACAACTGTTGTTCCTTCACGCGAATTGTTGTGCTTTGAAAGGAACAACTACTTCCCCATTTGTGTTCTTCCTTATTGTCATTCCCTTCGTGCAATTGTTGTCGTTCCTTTCCTTCATTGTTGTTAAAATGCTAACCATTCCTTTGGGGTACAACTTTCATTAAATAATTTTCATGCATTATTTCTAAGTATCATTGCAACAATCTGTCATTATTTTGTGGCCTATCTCTCATACCTTATCAAATTAATTTTGGATTAATTTCTTTGAAATATCTTAAAAATTGTTCATAACCAGTAACCACCATAATTCGTTTCTTTTTCCTATATACATACAATATACTTAAATGATAATTTTCCCTCATATTATAATAAGGATTCTTCATCATACTTTTACTTGGCATCCTTACACTTCTTTACGCCATCCCTTACTCTTAAGGAGTACATGGGCCTCCCTTAATAGATTCCAATTAAAAAAAAGAAAAAAAAAAGAAGAAGAAAACAAATAAATATAAGTAATGAGCTTCTCCCACAAATAATAGGGGGTCTCATCATGAGCCAACCTACCACGATCATAGGATAATAATGTAAGTGACATTCCCACTATGGCTACCCCACCAGGGAAATGGTCTTTGACATTATGTTTGTCAAAGGACAAGGGGTCTCATCACAAGCTGGCTTGTTCACTTAAGTTACAATCTAGTGAGTGGCATTATCATCATCTGTCTACCAAACCAGGATAATGGTCTTGTCGGGAAAATACAATTTAAATATTTATTAAGGATACGGGCTCATCTCTAGGTTAAAAGACAACCCTGTCAAGGCTATGGATGCCTACTGGCAGTAGTGGCTCTACCTATGGTATGGAATTTTATCTTAAAAACACCAAGTTTTTGTGTGTCTCTAGATTTCAATTACTCAATAACGAGGCTATCATTTCTGTTATATTCAATAAACACGGGAAAAGTAACAACATTATGATAAGTGAATATTTTTAAATGAACAAATTCAATTTATTCGGCTTATTTATCCTTAAAACATTTTCTGAGTATAGGTATAGTAAAAAAAAGGGGGGGGACTATTGTTTAATGATTACCATTAATATGCTTTTTGAAAATTATACATGATTGACCCCCATCGGCAGTGGCAGTGCAATTATTACCTCTCACCGAAAATACCTACACTCATTACTTTCCCTATGCTGATGGTCGAGGTCAACCTATACAATATGAGGGGAGTGGACGTTCGACACATTTTTCGATAAGATTGTAATGATTGTAATGAATGGAAAACCCACTTTTTTATACACTCACCATCCTCTGATATTTTCTATTTTTGGCAATATTTCCTCCAAGATGGTCTAACCAAGTCTGCAACCAAGAACAATAATCGTTCTCATTTTCTCACAGAACAGTGAGCGGTCAATGTGTGCACAGGGAACCAACATTACTACAGGTAACTGTGCAGGCCATAGAAGTTCTACACCGCCTGGGGTGGACAGAGTATTTTAACCAGTTGCAAGGCTATGATACGAACATCATGCTTGAATTCTTTCAGAATTTTCAAGGAGAAATCTCCATGATTCTAGATATATGTATTCTAGTTATTCCGGAATCATAGCAGAGGTTACATGTCCCCCTAAATCAGGAATTCAGTGGACAAGAAGATATACAACACTCAAAGAAGTTGTGGAATCCTTCGTAGACCCTGGAGAGGAATTTGATAAAAAAGGAAAGGGGCTTAACTCCATCACACTCAGTGAACCATGGAAAGAACTCACAGGAGTAATTCAAAGGTACATCACCTGTGATGGGAAATATAATGTAATCTGACCATGCCACCTCAAACTTCTAGCGGCACTCAAACAAAGGTTAGTAATCAATCTACCTTTTTTTCTAAATGCCATGTTACATGAGGTTTCCATCAGAACACATAAGTCCAAGAATCTTGTTACTATCATCAACCACCATGGATTAGTTAAACTGATAGTAAGTAAGGCCCTGATTCAAACACAATTAACCTTGGGGGATCTTACTAGGACCAATAGACCTCTGCAATTGGAACAACCTGAATTATACCATGAAAATCCATCACAGGAAATTGAAGAGATATAGGAAGGGGAGACCACCACCCAAATAGAAGTTCTACCTCCTCAACCCGAAGGCAAGGAAGACCCTGTCTGAATTACAAAGGCTCAGACCTCACAGACAGAGGCTCACACCTCACAGACAGAAGCTCAGACCTCACAAGTAGGGCCACTAACCAGAAAGAGAAAAAGAGCAATGGTTTCTCCTAAAACCCCCATTGAGAGAACGAGGAGAAGCAGACGAACAAGAAACCCTGAAGAAATCCAGGACACAACAAAACAACCTGAAGAAATTTATAACATAACAGAGCAGCCCTTACAGGAAAATGCTCAGGATATTGAGAATATAGAACAAACTTCATAGGGAAATAGTCAAGAAGACACCCAGCCAACATTAGAGCATATGATAGAATAATTTTTGAAAATCTATGAGATATAAATAGCTTAGGGGCCTCAATTGATAGAGATAAAACAAAAGAATACCAAGAACAAGCCTCTTCTTCAAATCCTGCTAAAAATTTCCCTGATATTGAAATGTCATTCTCATAGGACACAACACATGAAGAACCCCATCATGGATGATTTTAGGGGCTAAATTTCGCTCATGGGCTAATTTTCCATGGTTTTTCCAAAAATGAGATTCGCTATTTTAAAAATGATTCGCCCAAATTCTATAGGATAAAATTATTTTACCTTAAAAATCGCCAAAATTTTATAAAAACTGTATAAAATCCTTATAAATTTGAATATTTTTACAAAAATATCGCCAAACATTTATAGTTGGCATATGAAGGATTAGTAAGATTCGCCAAGGTTTCTACATTTTAAAACAAATTTCCATCCTTAAAATCATCCCTAAACCTCATTCTGAGGAAAGACACCCTCTTGAACAAACAAAGCACTTGGAAGGAATAGAAGAACAACTCCCTGCTGATCAGAATGAAGAAGAACTTGAGACCCCTCACAAACAGAAAGTAGGCAAAAGCCATAAGAGAATTAGAAAGCTGAAAAAGGAGAAAAATTTGTTAAAGAGAATGGCTAAAAATGTTGAAGCATTAAAACTGAAGGTTGGAAAACTCAGAGAAATTATTAAATAATTGTGGAAGTAGCTAGAACAAGCAGATAAGTCCCACCAAAGAAATAAAAACAAAAGGTCTAGAGTGCAAGGAAGAAACCCTCTTCCTAAAAGAGCAGTCACTACAAACTCTGTGGACACAGAAAGACCCTGAAGAGATAACAGTAGAGGATGGAATAGCTCAGAATGAGGAAGTAATTCCTTTAGAAATTGTTGATGCTGAGGTACAGACAGATACCCTCGATCAAGATGCCACCATTAGGATATTGGAGGAAGCACTGATACACTCCCAACAAAGCTTGATTCAAAGTAGAAATGAATTGATGACTATGGCAGAACATCTAGCATTTCAATCTCAGGAACAAAATTCTATCATTGATAGACTGGAAGCAGAGCTTATACAAGCCGAGCAAGCATTAACTCAATCCAGATATGAGAGGGGCACTATAGAATAATATCAAGCAGCTCAGTCTCGGGAATAGGATGCTATTATTGGTAGGCTAAAGGCAGAGCTGGTACAAGCACATCAAGCATTGACTCAATCCAGAGAAGAAATGACTACTAGGGCTGAACATCAAAAGGTTTTTAAACAACTAAAGGATATGTCAGCAACAGAAATTGAAACATATGTTGAGCCCACCAAAGCCCAAGAGAAGATTAAGAAAATATAAAGCCGATTTGAAAAAGATTTGGAGAAAATCAAGGAGATTTGTGATGTTTACTCTGATGCAATCAACTGTAGAGCCCCTGCCACCAATTATACCCTATTCTTGTTGGAACGTTACCTATTGTTAAGGGTAAAATCCATCAGAGAAGGTAAGACAATTACATTTTCCACTATCCCTGAGTTCATTTCATGTTTTAGAGAGCAGGAAGAGAAGGTACAGTATTTTCTATGTGAATTATACTTCCATAATTTCATTTTGGAAGATGATAGGAAAAATAACCTTGGTCCCTTTATTAGAGACATTCGGTTCTAGACATTCCTGTCTTTCACTAAGAACCAAGTCAGATGGGGCAAGACTCACAATAATTTTATAAAGAGGGAAACAGGGTTAGATCTCTAGATCAGAGGAGATCCCCTAAAGTCTGTTCCAACCATTATGCGACATAGAACCTTTATGAAAAGGGAGGGGGTCATAGATTCTCTAGCCCCCATCCATCAATAGGGTATCCATTCAGGAATCATATACTTTAGAGAACTTAAAGAAGAAGCTCTTGCTGCTTCTAAGGTGAGATGGGATGCATCCTCCAATGAAGTCAAAATTACGGAGCCCTTTAGGTTCAGGAATTTCGTTGCAGCTACCTACAGAGTGGAAAGGTATTCTAGACTGCTCCTGGAGGAAGGACCTACTTGGATTGGGTGCATATATAATCCCCCTATCTTCTAGTTTCCTCCAGAAAGTTACCAGAAGGATTACCAAATTAATAAGAAAAGGGAGGATGTTTCTTTTGAAGAGCTCAAAAGAAGTAATGGGTTCAGGAGACCTCGTGAACCAAGTTTCCCTCCTTACAACATCATTACTTTACATGCAATATCTCATCTTGCATGAGGACATGCAAGAAGGTAAGATGGGGGGTATGTTGGGTTATGAAAAAGGTACAAATATCCTCCTTATTCCCACAGTTCATGATACAATCTTGATTGACTTTTATGTTAATTAGGGATAAATAGGATAGAAAATGATTAATATGTCTTCTAGTGATATTATTGAAGTTATGTTGAATAGATTCTAAAATATGATTGGAATTGTTTGATTATGTTACAGGATTGGATAAATATTGTCAAAACTGAAATAGCAAAGGAAATATTGAAGATGTGTGAGCTATTGGAGGTTAAGGACTTTTGGCACAAAGGGTTTTAAAGATGATTTGATTTTTTATATTGTAACTTTATAATAGTAAAGAAATCCTGAGGATCTTCTGATCCTCAGGATGGCTTGATTTACTCAGATTATTGTATATATAAAGGATAATAGATCCTGAAAGACAATCTAAGAATTGTGTTCAAGTATTCAGACTCAGAGCTACTCTACGCAAACCATTTTTGTGAATGATGTACCAGCTATGAAGTTAATAAAATCTTTGATCATTTTCACCTTTTCTACATACTGAGTTTCTAGTAGTAGTGCTTCTAAATACCAAGGGCCGAGTCTAAAGGAGATATTGTTTTAGTTGTAATTGTATCAGTTTGATTCTTTCTTTATGATTCAATTATCTTTTACAGTAGTTAAGACGAATGCATAAGCGTGTTAATGATTTCATATTGTTTTGCATACAGAAGATAGACATTTCTCTTGAGTGTTAATGATTGTTGATTCCAATTTCCATTACTGAAGTTTGTTGCTTGACAGTGCCTCATGTTTTCACATGCATTGTTCCTTTTACTTAGATTCGCACTTGTTGTTCCTTTCAAATAGATTACATTTCCCATTCCTTTCAGTTAAAGTTACAATTTTTGTTCCTTTCTGTTCAGTTATAGTTGTTGTCCCTTTTGATTAGATTACAATTGTTGTTTCTTTCCATTAGATTAAATTGCTATTTCCTTTCTAGCAATTCGATTCATAGTTAATAGTTAATTTTGCAAGTCTTTTACTTAGATTCAATCATTGCTTCTTAGTTAAATGAATTCAGCATATTAGCTAGTTCCTTTTCATTTCACAGCGTGTTAGTAATCAGATTTCAATTCTGTTAAATAATATTTTAGTCTTAGAATCTTTAAATGAACATTTGAGGAACTTGATTGTGGATAAACTCGGGTTTTCTTTAGCTACGTGATTTTAGCCTCTACAAGCTATTTGCATAGACTTTGTTGATGTTCTTGAGATAAAAGAAGAATCCTCAGGTTGATAAATTAATGTTAAACTAAGGCTATTCTTAGGACATATTTAGATCCCAACAGTGGCAACTTTACATGCTCACGAATTCTCTCGTGACCCAAAGCTCACAACACTATCAGGATTACCACTTCCAAAAACATTTTTTGAATAGGCCTTCCCGACCATGAATCTCCAATGAATGGTTAGGATCAACTATCAAATCTTGTCGAACATTCAAGATGTATCCTTGACATTTTGGTTGATCCCTCTCAACCTTTACCATCAACCATTGTGGATTCCACCTGTACTGACTACCACATGGAAATTATAATTTTCTTTCCCTTTCTAATATGTCTCCTGACATGGAATTCCAATACCCTTTGCCAATGTCTCATCTGAATCGTCCTACTAGTGTGGCATTTTCTTCCACATTTGGCTCTTCTAGGACAACATGCTTGTCTGATAGATATGAAAATCAACAATCACATCGACCAACAACCTGGATTGTTCGACAACACAGGTATTCCAACAGAGGATGAACACCTTCAGTAACCACTCACATAACCATATCAAAGATCAACACACTGATGTTTTCACATGGTAAAACCCCTATGGTGAAACATCCATGGCCCCAGCCAATGCAACCACTTGGAGCAGTTTATTAATGAAAAGAAAAAGATTACAGAGATATTTTACAAGAGATTTTCTCTCAATCGATCATCGGTAAATGACCCTCCATGCTCTTTAAATAGAGATCATGGACCAATTGGGTGTTAAGCCACAGATCAATGGTCGTTAAGATCGAGGAGAGTATGAACCATCGGATCACTCTATGTCAGGAACATATCGTGATCGTCGGATTTCCTAACTACAAATTCATACTAATGCATACTAAAGAAACACACTACAAAACACACTTTTACCTAACGACACAATAGACCAAGTAGATCTTACTAACTCCTAAGTGTCTAAATATCCTAACATGGATCATTGTGGGCTCCCAAACTACATGATATTTAATGAAGTTCCATGACACTGACAGATATAATGACCAAAATCTACTCAATGTGATGATCCTTATCCATTTCAGGCTCAAACAAGCATGAAAAATAACTCAGTTAGACTTTGCAAAATATGAATCCTGGCAGGATTGAAGACTTGCGCCTTAAGACTCTTTTTGTTGGAATCACATTTTTTTACAACTCGATATTTTCCTACAACCCAAATTCTGATGCAAAACCAAGATTTACTCTCGACATGATTGATGATCCTTATCCTCTCAAGCTTGGCTCATCGATATTTTTGAACATAATTTTCAGAAACTCGGTTTTGTGAGATTTGACGGTTGAAAACTCTTGATCTCTTAGATAAAGCGGTCGATATATATGTGGTTTGAAATTGTTTGGTCATTATCTTTTCCTGCTCAAAAATATGTAACTTGCTAACCAACCGAGGTCTTGGAACTTTCTACTACACTTTGCCATGAAGGGTCTGCACACTACTAAATTTGAATGTTTTTCGATGAAGTAGCGACGAAGTTTCATCAGAATAGGGTCGTTGTTGCGACCAAGATGATTTATTTTTTCGTCGAAATCAATTCATCGGTCTAGCGACCATACATGGATCTTCATCGGTCTAGAGACTAGGAAAAGAAGCCTATTCAAAATAGGGAAAAGTTACCATTCGTCGGTCCATCTAACAAGATTAGTCGGTCTAGCGACCAACTTTAGTCGCAAGCCTTGCTAGCATCTCTAAGGAAAACATAACCTTGGTCACTCTAGCAACCATAATTAGTTGGTATAGTGACAAATGTTAGTCATTCTAACGAATAATATTAGTCGCAAGAGTGACCAAGACAACCCTGGAAAACTTAGTCAATAAACCACAGTTCGTCGGTAGAACGACGAAGATTAGTCGCTAGATCGACCAACCCTAAAGCTAAAAAGATCAAACGAAAGAGAAACAAGTAGTATCTAGAGAGATGAAGTTACATACTTTGCGACCAAATGGCTATACAAGCGAGGAACCTGTTCATCGCTAGAGAGACGAATGCTGGGGTTTTAAAAAAAAAAAAAATATTCCATTCACACAGGAATAAGCTCAGACTAGCAAGCTACAGAAGCATACTTTCATTATGTACTTGGAAGTTGGCACTGGAGTCAACCCCCTAATGGTCAATACTGGTGATCCAATTTACCTTGTCGTTTCTAGATTTAATCACCATTGTGATGAGTCTCAATCCGTGCTAGGGGATTTAATATCGAGCCTCAAATTGTGGAATGTGAATCTAGAGCATTGGGTGGAGGAGATTTCACAGCAGTAGACCTCCCTTACGGAGTAGTTGGGCACTATTAAATCGAAGGAATTCCTATTAGATGTGGAAAATCGATGCCTAAGAGAAAAATCCATGGAACAAGAAGCTGAAATTTAGAAGCTACAATGACATGTAAAGAAGATGGAGCATGAGTAGTCACCCGGGTTGGCATTCTATAGGCACAAGTAAATTTAGAAGTCTTCAATGGGTTCGCTCCCAATAAAAAATATGTCACTCAATGAGGACCAAAAAATGGAGCATACACATTGTCAATAGTCTTAGAGGTCAAATACTACCCATCCA
>JASDQU010754900.1:86904-103840 GCA_032191745.1 Picea mariana
GATTATTTTTCTCAAATTAAATTAATTCTTTATTAATTTATAAAAAATTATCGACAAGAATGTATAGAACTTTGAATTTTAAATGTAACAATCATAAAAAATTGTATTTCATTTACAAGTTATAGTTTGTAAGAGACATCGATCTATCTTCTTTTGAGCACCAACTCAAGGAGACACCAATCCCCTGTTTTTCAAGCACCAACTTGAGGAAGAACCAACTCTCTATAGATCAGGATCCAACCTATAGAGGACTCCAATCCTCTTGTTTTCAAGTACCAACTTGAGGAAGAACCAACTCTCTATAGATCAGGATCCAACCTATAGAGGACTCCAATCCTCTTGTTTTCAAGTACCAACTTGAGGAAGCACCAACTCCTTGTTTCAAGCTTCAACCTGTATAGGACTCCAATCCTCCCTTGCTCCTTCCTTCCACCCTCACTTCATGTGAGTACATATACTTCCCTTCATAGACTCTAGTTTTGTTTTGAATCTTCTAAATTAGACCACATAGACACTCTCCTTCCATTATACCTTTCTATTTATATAGTATTCCAAGCGGTATTAATTTGAAACATTGTGTCTCTTGGTATGAACCAATGCATCTCTTTATTTAATTTAATAATAATGCTAAAAAAATTTCATTAATTTTTTTTATATATTTAATTTAAAAGACTTCAAATACCTTGTAATTTGTTCACCATTAATGGAATATTTGGGTACTAAAAACTGTTTACTATTGGTGTAACAATTCTTTGAACAAACCCTGATCCCGAGGTGTTATTTATCTTTAATCATATTTTTAGTCTTTATGAGTCGATCCATAGAATTTATGATTTCATTTCCCATTGAACTCATCCATCCAATAATTGTTCCTCTATAGTTACTCCAAGCATATTGTATTTGTTGGATCATTGAAGATCAAGATGTCTAATCCGTAAGTAGGAGGCTTATAGCCTATCTGTCTAATCAACACACAATTCTCTTCTTAAAACAATTATAACTCTAATTGTTTATATGACGGTAAACTCTAGACTACTCATGCCATAGGTCGAGTCAGAAAATAAAATAGAGTTGACCACCTGAAATTCGAAATGGGAAAAATGAGTCAGCCAAAATGTAAGTCGGGTTGAGGAAAAGTAAGTTGACCAAAGTCAAGTCGGAAAATAAAATAGAGTCGACCATTCAGAAGTCAAAATGGGAAAAATGAGTCGGCTAAAATGTAAGTTGGGTTGATGCAAATTAAGTCAACCAAATTCGAGTCGACCAAGAGTCAAGAAATGCAAGTTGAAGTTATCCAAGTCGAAGTCAAAGGCAATGCAAGTCAAAGTTTATCCAAGTCGAATTCGAAGGAAATGAAAATCAAAGTTATCTAAGTCGAAGCCGAAGGCAATGTAAGTCAAATTTATCCAAGTTGAAAATCAAGAATTCTAATAGAGACTCTCATACCGGAACCTTTTACATATTTTAATGAGCACCAGATTTTGATCTTTCCCCTTTGCATTTATATAGGACAAATTTAGTATCCATAAGTAATCATTGTTTAGACAATGCACGAGTTTGACAATATCATATCCATAATTTTGATGATGATGAACATAATATTGAAATCTTTGCATCAATGCCAGTACCAACATCATATACCCTCTTTGACATAAATGCCAACACCATAACATCATTTCCAACATTCCCCGCTTTGGAATTGATGGAAACAAAGTAAAAACACTTTATTTTAATTGCATTTTTACTATTTATTCTCTCCCTTTGACAACAATGGCATAAGGGATATTTCTCTTCTCCCTTTGAGGTTATACTCCCCTTGTCCATTTACTCCTCCTTTGATGAAACCTGTGTAATTCAATTAGATATGGATATTACTCCCAATTTCTATCTAAGGTGTTCAAAAGTACTCATGGGTAAAGGTTTTGTGAATATATCTGAAATTTGTTCTTTAGTATCCACATATTCCACTTTAACAAATTTTTGAGAAACTGTTCTCTTAAAAAATGAAATTTGATTGGGATATGCTTAGTTTTTGAGTGCATGACATGATTCTTAGAAATGTTTATGGCACTAGTATTGTCACATTTAAGAAGAATTGGATGATTATACTTTATTTATAAGTCTCCCAGAGTTTGTTTCATCCAAATTACTTGAGTGTAGCAGGAGGCAACAACAATATATTCAACTTCTGTTGTAGATAGTGATATGGAGGTTGCTTTTTACTTAGCCATGACACAAGACATTTTCCTAGGAATAATTCTCCTCCACTAGTGATTTTTATATCATCCACACTTCCAGCCTAGTCTACATCAATATATGTAGTTACTGTGAAGTCTTCTATTTTTGGATACCATAATACAAAATCCAAGGTGCCTTTGAGATATCTAAAAATCCTTTTAACTGCCTTCATATGTGTCTCTTTAGGTGTATACTGAAATCTAGCCACTAATCCTACAACTTTCATAATGTCTGGTCTTGTTGATGTTTCATATAATAGGCTACCAATCATTGATCTATACATGGTTTGGTCTACTTCTATTGATTCATCATCTTTTCTTAGTTTACATATTGTAATTATAGGAGTGCTCATAAGTTTACAATCTCCCATTTGAAACTTCTTCAACATTTCTTTAATGTATTTGGTTTGAGATATCAATATGCCTTTGTTTGATTGAGAAACTTGTAATCCTAGGAAGAATGTAAGTTCACCAAGAATTGACATCTCGAATTCTTTTTGAATTTCTGTAGAAAATTACTTGCTTAGAGGATTTAGATTAGTTCCAAAGATAATATCATCCACATATACTACAACAATAATCATATTCCAATTTTCAATTTTAATGTAAATATTGTTGTCAATATATCCTCTTTTGTATCCTTGCTGATGTAGATGACTATCAAGTATTGACAACCATGCCCTGGGAGCTTGTTTGAGACCACACAATACTTTATTTAATTTTCAGGCATAGTCTTTATTTTCTGATAATATAAATCCTTCAGGTTGTTCTATATAAACTTCTTCCCCTAGATTTCCATTTAAGAATGTTGATTTGACATCCATTTTATATATTTTGAATTTTTTAAAACATGCAAATGCCAAGAACATTTTGATAGCTTCTAATATGGCTAATAGGGAAATGGTTCCTCAAAGTCAATCCCTTCTACTTGTGCATATCCTTTGCACACTAATCTTGCTTTATTCCTTATAATTTGACCATATTCATTAACTTTATTTTTAAAAATCCACTTGGTCCATACCACATTTTTGTCTTTTGGTCTTGGAACAAGCTTCTAGTTCTGATTTTTCTCTATTTGATCAAGCTCTTCATTCATGGCTTTGATCTAATATTCATTTTTGATGGCTTTTGTAAATGTTTTGGGTTCTATTAGGGAGAGCATTACTTATTCTAATTCATATGTTAGCCTTATTCTTGTTTCAACTCCAACATTTGTTCTGCCTATGATTTGACTTTCGGGATGATCTGTTTGTACTATTATTGATGGTGATTTTGACTCTTTCCTTGGTGATGCTTCCTCTTCGTTTTATTCTTCACTTAGTTTTTCTTCTTCTTGTATTTATTTAGTTTCTTCTTCATCATCATCATCTCTTCTCCTTTCATCAACTTGTGAATTTTCTTGAGATTTGATTCTTCTTGATGTTAGATCATCCACCTTTACATTTGCACTTTCTATAATTTTGTCCATCCTTAGATTAGTGCATTTGTAGGCCTTTGTGTCGGATGACCAATAAATATGCCTTCATCTGATCTGGAATCAAATTTTCCTACATTATCATCATCTCTTTTTATATAGCATTTTCTCCTAAAGGCTCTGAAGTGCTTTATTGATGTTGGTCTCCCAAACCACAACTCATATGGTGTCTTGTCATGGTTAACTCTAAGACATGCTCTATTAAGTATATATAATGTTGTATATGCTACTTCTCTCCAATAGATATATGGGATTTTGGCTTCATTTAGCATAGTTCCAACTGCTACTTGGACAGTTCTATTTTTTCTTTCAACAACTCTATTTTGTTGAGGAGTTCTTGGAGCTGAAAAGTGTCTTTTAATTCCACGAGTTTCACAAAAATCATTGAACTCATTTGAGGTAAATCCCCCTCCATTGTTTGATATTAGGCACTTGATTTTGAGATCAGTCTCATTTTCAACATGTGTTTTGAAGGATTTGAATTTTTCGAATGCTTATGATTTATCTTTAAGAAAAGATACCCAAGTCATCCTTGTATAGTCATCAATGAATAAAATGAAGTAATGTTCATCTTGCATGCTTTTAGTTATTGTTGGTCCACAGAGGTCAGTGTGAATAAGTTCTAATGGTTTTGATGTAGAATATTCTTTTGTCTTGAATCTTACTCTTGTATTCTTTCCATGTTGATAGTGCCTACAAAAACAATTTGAAGGTTTAATAATATTTGACATATCTATCACAACTTCCTTTTTACTAGCTTTTATCAAATTGTCAAAACCTATATGTTCGATTCTTCTATTCCATATCCAAATTTCATATATTTGGTTCATGCAACATTTTTATTCTTCTTCTATGTTTAAGATATATATACATTGCTTGGTGTCCTAGGTGCAACACCCACTAATTTTCCTAAGATTTATTTTCTAATTTCACATTTTTTAAAGTCAAATATGAGTATGTGTCCTTGATCACATGTTTGGATCACACTGAGGAGATTAGGATTCATATTTTCAACTAATATCACATTTTCCACTTTAGCTCTATTATTTCTTAGATTGATTGTACCCTTCTGTATCTTGGCAGAGACATTGTCTCCAAAAGTAACTCTTCATTTTTCTTTCCTTTTTAGACCGAGGAATTTATCTTGATCTCCTGTCATATTATTTGAACATCCACTGTCAACGTACCACTGAATCCTTTTATCTTTAGCATATAAGGCTACCTTACACTATGTTTCCTTTTCTTCCAGTTGTTTTTCTTTCCATGTCTTCTTATGATTTTCTTCTTGAATTCTGAAAGTCTTTAAGGGATGTTTTGGTAGTCTACAATCACTAGATTTGTGACCATAATTTTTGCAATTGTAGCATTCAACACTATAATATTGTAATGGAGATAATGAATTATAGTTTCTATTATCTTTATTACTATTCTTCTTCTTGTTCTTATAACCATATCTTAGAACATTTTGATGATTGTTCTTTCCATAAGCTCTACAATGTAATGTTTTATGCCCAAAATTATTGCAAGAGAATCAATAGCCAAGAAAGAGATGTTGATACCTTTTTGGGGGATTTCTTCTTATAGTTGTGTTCCTTATATATTAAATTTATTTTGAAGGGAGAGAAAATTTATGTTGATTAGAATCAATCTTTATTTTTCTTTCTTTCTTTTTGAAAGAGCTTTGAAAGGCAACTGCATAATTTTTTGGATTTTTGTTAGTTTCCTGAGATGTAGAGTTAGATCCTTTGTTAGAATTATTTTGATCATAACCTAGTGTTGACTTATTGCTTGATGATATTTAACTGTTAAAAGCATCATCCAAGATTCTAGAACTTTTCTCAAATCTTGATTGGTTGTTTCCTTTCTGAAGTTCTCTTTTTAGAAAAACAATTTCAACCTCTAGCTTTTCACAGTCTAATTACTTTTCATTGAGTTGTTTACTTATGAATTCTTCAATTCTTTTGGATTCTTAGAGTTGAGTCTTCAAAACAATAATGATTTGTTCTGATTCCTTGATGGTTATTGAAACTTCTTTTTCTTTTGATTTTTGTTTTTCTTCATATTCTAATAATTGTTGTCTTAATGATTTGTTCTTCTTTTTATATTTCTTAGTTCTTCATGAGCACTAACAATTTATCCTTCAAGGTATACTTCTCCTTCAACTTCAAAGTTTTCTTCATTATAGGTAGCATTATTTTGAGATTCTATGCCCACAAATAAAAGTTCTGTCTCGCCATCTTCACTCATGTCAGATGAATTACTTTCTTCTTTGGAGTAGAAGTTTTTCTTTTTCTTGTAGAATTTCTTCTTGTTTCCAATTTTGATATTCTTAAGTTCTTTATGGTTATAAGTATCTTCATCATCACTATCCACCTGGTTGGGATAGGGACATTTAGAGGGAAAATTCCCAAATTTTCCACATTTGAAGCACTTGACGGGTAACTTCCCTTTATATTTCCTAGATCCTTTCTGGAGTTTCCCTATAAATTTGGCCTCTTATTCATATAATATTTTTGAGTGATTTTCATTTGGCATACACTCATGGTTATTTTTTTCTTTTGATGCTTTGAAGGTTGTTTCCCTTTTTGATGATTTTTCTTGCCCAATTCTCATATAATAGGCTATAAGAATCCCATGAATTTCATCCATTGTAAGTTTTTCAAGGTCTTATCGATATTACAAGGTGGATACCTTTGAATAATGTCTCATTGGTAATGATCTCAACACCTTTTGGAAAACAATTTGTCTTTTAACTCTTCTCCCAATGCTCTGATTGAATTGACTATTTCATCCACTCTTTGAAAATATTCTGTAATGATTTCTTTCTCTTTCATCTCCAGACTCTAAAACTTCCCTCTGTATGTTTGAATTTTTGCTTTCTTAACTCTTCGATCTCCTTCATATATGAATTTAAGTTTGTCCCAAATTTATTTTGTTGATTGAAAATGCATAACTTTTACAAATATGAGATTAACTAATTTACCCAGAATTGCATTGACAACCCTTGAATTATCATTGTAGAGTTTCTTTGCAACACCATATGAAGGTGTAGTAGTTGGTGCATTGTAACTATTTACCACATATAGCTAAACGTCACATCCAAGAGCCATCAAGTAACTTATCATCCTTATACTCCAAAATGAATAATCATTTCCTTTGAACAATGGTGCTTTGTTGGAGGACATTCCTTCTTGTTGATCCATTGGATTTATCAGAATATGCCTTCAAGTGGTTAGACTGTGGTGAAGGAATCTACTCTGATACAAATTGTTGAAATGTTGTTCGATACTGAGAGGGGGGGGGGTGATGTTGGCATGTTTACATGACGAGTGTGCTTGTCATTGATGGCAAGAAAATCAACAATGATGGAAAACGAGGAAAGCATATGTTCAGGAGAAGAAGTGTAATCTTAGGAGGAGGAGCAACCAGTATGTAGAAGGAATCAAAGCTCAGGAGGAATAGTGTGAGTTTGTATAAGGAATCAAATCTTAGGAGGAATAGCATAGAGTTGCACATGGAGCGCGCATAAGAGGAGAACAAATCTCAATAGTTGGATCTGAGCACAAAGGATCAATAGTCATTGGATCCAACAATAAATGCATGAAGGTTAAGTCTTTGATAAGCTAGTAAAGTTGCATCAGAAATATCGAGCCATTGATCCAAGATCCTAATCGAATGAACAAAATTCAATTCGGATATAGAGATGCGAGGAGGTTATGCTCCTGAAAGTTTGAGATTTGAAATCCTCGGAATGTGAAGTTTCGTCAATCGTCGGATCTGGCGATTCGACAATGATTGTTAGATCAAGGAGATCTACATCAATAGATTATGTCAACAAATCTCATCCTCAAGGACATGTGGTAGACCATGTCAGCAAGGACACGCGGCAGACCATGTCAACAAGGACACGTGGTGCAATTAGACAATGACAAGTGTCAAGGTGATTTGACATTTCAGGTACGTGGAAATCATGAATCTGAGTGACACATGGCAACTTCTGAGCTCGTGACATGTCATCGAGTGATGCAAGATTTACGTCACTCTGGGAGTTTTTCTTCAGGAGTTTTACCACCAGTACTTACCTAAAGACCCAAAGTCCCAAATGCCGAAGACCCGAAGTGGATACAAATCGTCCGATCTAAAGATCACTTCGGGTGTATTCTCGATCATTGATCGTGTAGCAAGATACGTGTCAACGGATCGTGAACTCCGGGAGAAACATCTTTGGAAAACACCAAGGAGAAAGATTTGAGATTGTTGAAGTGTCGAAGTCCCGAAGTGAACGAGGACCATTGATTCAAGGAAGACACATGGTAGGAATATGTGGACTCTAGCTAAAAGCGTTATGAGCAAGAAGAGGTTGAGAATTGAAATCTTTGAAGTTTGGATACCCGAAGGAGATATCAACCGTTGATATGAGAGGGACACACGTTGTTGGATTATGGACTTTGAGTGAAATGCTCCAGGAGAAAGCGATGTTTGAGAATTGAAACTCCCGAAGCCTAAAAGGTGAAATTGATATCATCTGTTGGTTTGGAGGGACACATGTCATTTGATCATTGAGACCAAGAATTGCACATGGACAAAGGAAAGAAGGAAGAGCCATTGATTGAAGAGGACATATGTCAACAGATCTTCCATTATGGAAGATATCGACTCAGTAGCAATGGGGTTTGAAAGTTGAAACTCCTGGAGCCCGAATCATGAAGGAAACCTCAGCCGTTGATGGAGGAATGAGAGATATGGTCCACAGAATTGAGAGGAAATATATTAACCATCCATTCAAGAGCACTGTCAAGATAGTGATATCAACAGTCATGCTCCATTGCAGGGCCAGAAAATGCTCGAGCCTTAATTTTTCGTAAGTAGGCCGCAATTGAAACCCTAGTTTTGGAGAAAGGATGTGTGGAGGCTCGTAGTGAATTACAGGGTGAAAAGCAGGTTGCCCTCAAATTGCTTATGGATGCACCCACAAATGTGTGGTCACATGAAGCTCATATCCAAAGGTCATATAGTGAAATGGAGCCAATGCTCACTAGACAGAAATCGAGAAGCACCTTTTTGAACAAGCGCTTGGTCACCACCAGTGGTCACACGAAGGAAGGGGCTTAGAAGCCAAAGAAGTCATAGTCGACTGGATGTAACTGACAGAGAAGATGAAGAGTCTCGACTGCCAAAGAAGCTAAGGAATCTTAACATAACGCCCACTGATGATGAACGCATTGAGCTAACCGCTAGGGATGACAAAGAGTTTCCATGATGATCAGGCAGAGGACTCAACGTGACAAAAAACATGCAGAACAAAGAAGTGAAAGTGTACTGCGAGTTAGCTATGAAATAATGAGGAAGAGGTGCAGTAAACAACCACAAGGGAAGAACAATGACGTTGTGAAGAGCATGCAGAGGCATTGCGCATAGGATGCAGTTGGTGCATAGAGAATATAAAAACACAGAACAAAGAAGAGATGAGTACTGCTATTGAGAGTGATTCATGTTATTAGAGAGACATTGATGCAGGTAGAGAAGAGCAGTGTAGCATAACAGTGATGAGACTGGTAAGCCGTAGATAATTGTTGTATCACTATGATAAAGTTATAAAAAGAAAAGATTTATATTTCAAGGTGGTAGGGAGGTGCTAGGGAGGACTTTTGTCCTTAGAGCTTCAAGTAGGTTCTTGAACACAGGGAGTTGTAGCTTCCATTTGGTTGCAGTTAGAAAAACTAGGGTGGCAGGGTGGTGCAAGGGAGAAATATTGTTCTCTGTAATATAGGTTGGTGCTTGTGTAACTGGAAGTTGGTGCTTCCATCCAATTGGTGTTGGAACACTCAGGGAGTTGGTGATTCCTTTTAGTGGGTGCTAGAGAAACCAGGGAGTTGGTGCTTCCTTCTAGTGGGTGCTAGAGAAACCAGGGAGTTGGTGCTTCCTTCTAGTGGGTGCTAGAGAAACCAGAGAGTTGGTGCTCTCAACAAGTTGCAGCTTGTAAAACAAATGTTGTAGCCTCAAGAGGAGTTGGAGCTCACAAGAATGATAATGTAAAGAAAATAAAGATTACTTATCATATCAATAAGAAGAGGTTTTTCCCTTTATGGTTTTCCTCAGGAAATATCTGTCTCTGTATATTTCATGTGTGTGATTGATGTTTAATATTCTACTGCTTACTTCCCTGCATCATTATGATCGTTATTAAGTGTTCTATAAAAGGTTTAAAATAGGAATAATTGTTTAAGTAAAGTAACAACTGATTCACCCCTCCCTCTCAGTTGTCCAACAATTGGTATCAGAGAGGGTTCATTTTATCTAAGGGTAGATCCTAGAGCTTAAACATGACTAGACATGAAGGAAATTCAACCAATAAGGCCCCCCTATTCAATGGAACAAACTTTTCCTTCTGGAAAGTTAGGATGAGAACCTACATAATGGCTTTGGGTGAAGATGTCTGGGATTTGGTAGAGACTGGTTATATAAAGCCGATTGTACTAGCCAATAAGGATGACAAGCTAGAATTCAGATTCAACACTAAGGAAACGAGTGCTATTCTAAGTGGGCTTGCAGAAGCAGAATTTGTAAAATTTATGCACTTAGAAACTGCCAAAGAAAAGTGGGACAAACACATTAGTAGTTATGAAGGTAATGAGAAAGTAAAGGATGCCAAGCTTCAAAACTATAGAGTATAGTTTGAACAAATAAAGATGAAAGAGGATGAAACTATTGGGAAGTACTTTCTGAGAGTTGAAGAACTAGTAAATGCAATGAAAGCACTTGGTGAAAAAATTGAGGAAGACTCTTTAGTTCCTAAAATTTTGAGATCTCTGCCAGATAGGATCAATCCAAAGGTATCTGCTATAGAAGAACTTAATGATCTAAAAGATTTGAATTTTGATCAACTTCTAGGAACATTGACTGCATATGAAATGAGGATAGTTAAAGATAAACCCACCTCTAGATAAGCATCATTTAAATCAGATAAGAATGAGGATTCTGAGACTAATGAAATTGAAGAAAATTTTGTGAGAAGACTAAAGAAAGGATCAGGCAAGTACTAAGGAAAATTTCCCTTCAAATGTTTTAACTGTGGAAAGATAGGTCACTTTTCATCTAAGTGTCCACACAAGAAACAAGATCATAATTCTAAATATGAAAAGAAGTACACACCCAAGATATTTGGTAAAAAGAAAAGTTTTTTTGTAAACAATGATGACTCTTCAGAAGAAATAGATAGTGACTCTTCTTGTGAAGATAAGATTAATGGATTTATTATTATGTCCAAAGAGGATTATGATAATAAAATCATAGGAAGTGATGTTGACGATGTAGAAGATGTGATTGATATGGAAGGAGAACTCATCAGTGCTCTAGAAGAAATTGCTAGAATCAGATCTAAGAAGAAAAAGCAAAAACAATTGTTGATACAGTTCGAGAAAGAAAATAAAGAACCTGATAAAGACTTTGCCCTGCTAAAAGTTGAATTAGAAGAGGGAAATAAAATAGAGGACATTCTGAAACAACAATTATTAGAAAAGAAGGCAAGATGTGAAGCTTTGGAAGAAGAGGTAGTAAAATCCAGAAAATAGATGGAGAAGTTTAAAACATTGTATCTCCAAAACCTTCCAAGTATTAAAGCCATCGCAAAACTCAACGAAATTATGAGAAAACATAGATCTCCTTTGTTGAATACTGGTTTAGGTTATGTAAGTGGTTCAAGCAGAAAATAGCCAGAAAGAAAAGATCTAATAGATATGATCAAGTTCTAAGTCAATATACAATCAGACCATGAGAGTACTTTGTCACCAAAAGATGATAAAGATAAGATGATCCCTGAACAAAAACAAAGAAATCAGAAGATGGAGAAACAAATGCCAAGAAGGAGGCCATCCTTCAGGTACCAAAATTTCTTCCATGGTTACTATTTTCACTGTTCTAATTTTGGTCACAAGATTGCAAATTGTTGAACTAAGTTTAGAGACATGCAACTGAGGAGGTCAAGAAATAAACAATCTTTACAACATAGAACTAAGCAAACAATGAATAGACAACGTAGCACCAATCACTTTGACCTACTGAACAATGAGATCGAATGTTACAACTATCATAACTTCGGCCACAAAGCTGCAAACTGCCACCTAAAGAATCACAAAATAGATACAAAGATAAAACCCTTAGCTAAAAATGTCAGCACATGGAAAAAGAAAGATAATGAAAATTGTGGTCTAGTATTTTCAGCTCAAAAACAAAAGGACCCCTGGTATCTAGACAGTGGATGTTCCAAGCACATGACTAGAGACAAGGATAATTTTTTGTGTATAAGTAAAGGAAAAAAAGGAAATGTGACCTTTGGAAATGATGAACCAAGTAAAATCAAGGGCAAAGGGATGGTGAGTTTAAGTAATGGCAAAGGAAAAGATCAGGATGTCTTGGTTGTAGATGGGCTGAAACATAATTTTCTTAGTGTAATTCAAATGTGTGACAGAGGATGTGAAGTGGTGTTCACTTCCAAAGATTGTATGATGAAGTCTGTAAATTTAGGACAAGTGGTGGCTAAAGGCATAAGGAAATATAATAATGTATATGTGCTGAAAGAGGATAGAGAAGAGTGTCATCTAAGAAAACATGATGAGAGCTGGTCATGGCATAGGAGACTTGGACATCTAAACTTTGACCTATTAATCAAGCTCAAAAATCTTGAGGCAGTAAAAGATCTTCCGAGAATATCAAAGCCACAAGATTCTGTGTGTAAACCTTTCCAAGTAGGAAAGCTAACCATGACACTGTTTAAATCTAAGAACTCTACTTCAACAGAGAAACCACTCCAATTAGTTCATATGGATCTATGTGGACCATCAAGACATGAATGCACGGGGAAGGAAAACTACTTCATGTTGATCATTGATGATTACTCCAAACTCACTTGGGTTTATTTTCTCAAAGAAAAAGTTGAACCATTTGAGAAATTTAAAATATTTAAGTCTTTAACTGAGAATCAAACATGCAACAGATTAAAGGTTGTAAGATCAGACAGAGGAGGAGAATTTATGTCAAATGATTTCAAGGAATTCTATGATAAACATGGGATCAAAATAGATACACAATCCCAAGAACTCCACAACAAAATGGAGTAGTTGAGAGGCAAAATAGATCAGTTCAACAAATGGCTAGGTCCATGATGAATGATAAGAACATTGGTCAAACCTACTAGGTAGAAGCAATACACACAACAATCCATATTCTTAACAAAGCTCATCTCATACCACACAGTGATAAGACACCTTATGAACCGTGGCATGGAAGACCTGCTCCAATCAAACACTTCAAAGTCTTTGGGACTAAGTGCTACATAAAGAATAATAATGAGAACCTTGGCAAGTATGATGAGAGGTCTGATGAAGGCATCTTATTAGGGTATGCTATAAACAATAAAGGATACAGATTCTATAATAAGAGGTTGCATAAATTGGTTTATTGTATCGACATAAAAGTTGATGAAGGAGTCCCAGTAAGGGAGGTAAGCAATACTGAATCAACAACATAGGATATAGGTGAATTTGAAGCTGAACAGGTCCGGGAATCAGAGAAAGAAGACTTCAAGTCAAATGAAGATGCAAATACTCATGCAGACTCAAATCAACAGAAAACATCAAAATCTTCCTCTATAATTACTCAAAAGAATCATCCTACAAGTCAGATAATTGGTGAGAAAGATAAAGGTGTACAAACCAGAAGAAGGATAATCAAAAACTCTGAGCAATCAAATATAGCCTTCATATCCATGGTGGAACCCAAGAACTTCAATGAAGCAGTGAATATGAAAATTGGTTAAAATCAATGAATGAGGAACTGGATCAGATTGAGAAGAACAATACTTGGGAGCTTGTTCCTAGACCTGCAGATAAGAATGTAATTGGATCCAAATGGGTGTTTAAGAATAAAATAAATGAACAAGGACAAAATTTTAAGAATAAAGCCACATTGGTCTATAAGGGGTATGCAGAAGTTGAAGGACATGATTTTGATGAAACTTTTTCACCAGTGGCAAGATTGGAAGCCATCATAATGGTTCTGGCCTATGCATGTAATAAGAACTTTAAAGTATATCAGATGGATGTTAAGTCAAATTTTCTTAATGGAGACCTAGAAGAAGAAGTATACATGGAGCAACCTGAAGGATTTCCACTGACTGATAACCCTAACTAGGTCTGTAAGTTGAAAAAGGAATTATATGGACTAAAACAGGCACCATGAGCCTGGCACTACTAAATTTGAACGTTTTTGTGATGACATAGTGACAAAGTTTCATTGGAATAGGGTCGTTGTTGTGACCAAGATGATTTTTTTTTTCGTCGGAATCAATTTGTCGGTCTAGTGACCACACATGGATATTCGCTAGTCTAGCGATCGGGAAAAGAAGCCTATTTACAATAGGGAAAATTTACCATTCTTCGATCCATTGACCAAGATTAGTCGGTCTAGCAACCAACTTTAGTCACAAGCCTTGCTAGCATATCTACGGAAAACATAACCTTGGTCACTCTAGTGACCATAATTAGTCATTCTAGTGATGAATGCTAGTCAGTATAAAGACTAATATTAGTTGCAAGAGTGACCAAGAAAACCCTGGCAAACTTAGTCAATAAACCAAATGGCTATACAAGCGACAAACCTGTTCATCGCTAGAGAGACGAATGTTGGGTTTTAAAAAAAAAAAAAATATGCCATTCACACAGGAATGAGCCTAGACTAGCAAGCTATAGAAGCATACTTTCATTATGTACTTGGGAGCTGGCACTAGAGTCAACCCCCTAATGGTCAATACCGGTGATCCAATTTACCTTGTCATTTCTAGATGTAAGCACCATTGTGATGAGTCTCAATCCATGCTAGGGGATTTAATATCGAGCCTCAAATTGTGGAAGGTGAATCTAGAGCATTGGGTGGAGGAGCTTTCACAGTAGCAGACCTCCCTTACAGAGTAGTTGGGCACTGTTAAATTGAAGGAATTCCTGTTAGATGTGGAAAATAAATGCCTAAGAGAAAAATCTAGGGAACAAGAAGATGAAATTTAGAAGCTACAATGACATGTAAAGAAGATAGAGCATGAGCAGTCACCCAGGTTGGCATTCTATAGGCACAAGTACATTTAGAATTATTCAATGGGTTCTCTCCCAATAACAAATATGTCACTCAACAAGGACCAAAAAATGGAGCATCCACATTATCAATAGGATTAGAGGTCAAATACTACCCATCCACCAACTACTAGAAGAGTTGAAACTAGAGTGCAAGGCCATGGAAATTTTCATGTTTTTCTATAAATGATTTGTATGGTAAAATTGTTTTGTTAGTAGGCCTTGATAGTCCTTCTATTGAAGGTTAGTATCATTAACTTCATCCTTGCAGTGACAATGGCATGTATATTAGGAATAATAATAGATGGCCTCTCTCTCTTGACTATGGAATTTGGGAAAGGATAAAGACATAATAAATGAGAACCAATGCCCTTTTGAATGCCAATGAAACTTGTAGTGGAGAAATGCAAAGGCCATTTTCAAAGAAAGGATGAATATCAAAATATAGTGATCATTCCCAGTTCTTGGAGGACCAACTGGTATATGAATTACAATCAAGTAGTGAACTATTGTGAATGATCTTCTTTCTATGATATGCTAAAATTTTGCAACATGAGATTTCCAAATAGAATCAAGAATCATGGTTCTCATAACTTGAAAACCAAATATGGACACACCAGTGAAATCAACTTCATAAATCCACATAATTAAAATATGGTCAAATCACACGTACTAAAATAAGGATAGTTTCCAAAGTCCAGAGTCTAGTATGGATACCAAAAGAAGGTAGAGAGAGAACTGCAAGAGTGTCGGTAGTAGAGGACATAAATGAAGTGTAGACACAAAGGGTGGATATCTTATATACACAAACAAAAGGAAACTAGGTCTTATGTTTTAACATAACAGAGAAGGGACCACCAGTGTTGAACATGACACACCCACCACTCAGAAAAACAAAGTGGAATAATTTTCACACTCAAAGATTGTAATTGTATATATCCAATTCATGGATGCAAAGATGAATCATCCTCAAAATATAATTGTATTTATACTTACCCTGAAATTACAACAAAAGTGGATAACATAAGGGATGACACCAAAGGTAGACATAGATAGTGAAATAATAAGAAAAAAATATCACCTTGGAGAGAATTGGTTAAAAAAGAACACATTCATCAGATGGACAAGGGGTTCTAGTATTAAAAAGGGCATTCCTTCCACTCACAGGGCATGTGGAATGGAATAGGAACCTTGATACTGGATTGTTTTAAATATCCTATTCATAGTTTGGACAAAGACAATACACACCTCATTAATGAACTCAATTGAATGATAAGACATTCTTCCCATTGCTACAATTAATCACCACACAACACATAAATCTAAATTATGGCATCAACTAGGACTCAAATCCAAATTTAAGAAAAATATCACTTCCTTATTTATGATAAATGATTATAAGTTGCACTTAACTATAAGGAACATAATTGCAATTGTGTGCTTGTCACAGGTTCAACTATATCATTAGCTCAAGGAAATATTTAATAAACAAGTGACCAAAAGAACAAACCCACACAAACATGGTGATAACCTCAATTGCAAGGTATACTTATATGGAACTTAATATCTAAATCTAGTTAGAAGGAACATGATCCAAGTTATTGGCTTTAGTTAGTTAATGCCTTAGATGAAAAATACAGAGTAATTTTGGAGACAACCAAACACAGTTACAATGGTATGTTGTTCTAGACATTGAAATAAATCAAATGATATATTAATCGCCCCAAAACTTCCAAGAATGGGGGACTGTGTCAGAGTGAATCTATATCTAGCATTAAAATGGTGGGACTGTCTTTGTAATAGTTATGTTAGTCCTAAATTGAGTGCCAAGTTAGTATCTTTAGTATCTTTAGGGAGCTATAGAGATTAGGTCTAGATGTCTTGCATTAGGCCACTAAGAGTCTAGGATTTCTAGGCTTAGGATGTAGGTTAGGTTTAGGGTAGGCTAAGGTATGTAGGGGTAGCCTAGGTTAGGTTAGGAGGTTCGAACCTCCTAGGAGGAGCAAGAAGCATATGAAGAGGATGATGAACCTTAGGGTCACCACATTTAGTGTGTACTACATTGATTTAGGATATAAACAATGTTGGCTAGAGAGACATACCTT
>JASDQU010754900.1:142003-156497 GCA_032191745.1 Picea mariana
ACTTCATCTCTTAGGGTTATGTTTTTGGATGTCTAGGGTTTTTGACATTCCTGTTTATTGTAAAAAGGCCTTCAGAGCCTCATTGTAATCATCTTCTTGCGAATGAGCACAGCCATGACATCTCTTTTGAGAGATAAGCCGCCACCATTCTAGCAAGCTTGTTTTCCGGTGCATTTTGCAGTTTCATCTTATTTCCTTATTGAATAGAAAACCAATTTTATTGTACCTCTATTATTTTGTGTTAAGCATACTTTAATAATTTTTATTCATTTCATTATGCTGATAAAATCCATATCAGTGGTATCAGAGCGGTCTTCTCCTTGTAGTCTTAATGCATGTCCCCAATGAGGTCAGGGTACAAATAATTGGGTCTCGAGCTTGTTTCAATTGAGGACAAAATCTCTTGCATGCCCAAGTGACCTCTCATGGTAGGAGAAAAGAAAGATGAAGGGAAATGAGATCCTTTCAAAAAATTTCTTGAGGAATTTCTCACTCAACAGAGGAATGAGATGATGGACAGTTTCACGCAAATCCTTTGTTGACTACCAATAGGTGACACATCTTCATCCAACAGAGGTGCCACCCCCTTCAAGGTACAAATAAAATTCAATGTTCCTATCTTTGAAGTTCATATAGATGTAGATACAGTAGACAAGTGGTTGAATCTACTAGAAGGGTATTTTTCTGTCCATAACTTTTCGAATAGAGAAACGATTACTTTTGCACTCCTCAAAGTCATTCCCCATGTCAAATATTGGTGGGAAACTTTCTGTGAGAAAAAGGAAATAGAGGAACCCTCATTATTTACAATTGCGACCACCTAAGAATCCTTTAGGGATGCTATTAAGGAACAATACTACCCTGTCGGAAGTTATGACGACTTGTATACCAAATGGACCACACTACGGTAAGAAAGAGACCAAGCAATGCCAGAGTTCACAAATATCTTCCATTCCTTGTGCACCAAGTTGGAGATCAAAGATTCAGAATGACATATGGTGCTCAAGTATAGCGCTTCTCTCCATAGATACATCTATATGGAAATGAAATTTCTAGACATTTCATCCTTCGGCGTGGCCTACCGATATGTCATTGAAATCAAGCATAAGCTCAAACAAAATACGCGACAATTTGGGCCTGGGAACCCCTCACAGCAAAATCCAGGAAGGGGCGGCCCCAACCCATAGAACAAAGGACAGAGCAAATATGGACAGTATCAGGTAAACCAGTCCAAGCCACAAGCAAAGAAGGACACTGGAAATACAAATAAAGATATCAGGAAGTGGTGCAACTTCCATAAGATCCCTTGTAATAACACCGCTGACTACCACTCAAAGAAGTCACGTGGCCGAAGTGAAATCCTATGAATCATATGTGGGTTCAAACTATGAGTTGGAACTAGAAAGGGGAAAATTGATCATTGACATGGAACCCAGTGCCATCGTTGCTAACACCAAGCTCCAGCCTGGTGAACCAGATGAACCAAAGAAGTCGAGCACCTCTTATCACTACTAAATTTGAACATTTTTGCGACAAAGTAGCGACGAAGTTTCGTTGGAATAGGGTCGTTGTTGCGACCAAGATGATTTTTTTTTTGTCGGAATCAATTCATTGTTCTAGTGACCACACATGGGTCTTTGTTAGTCTAGCGACTAGGAAAAGAAGATTATTCACAATAGGGAAAAGTTACCATTCATCGGTCCATCAACCAAGAATAGTCAGTCTAGCGACCAACTTTAGTCGCAAGCCTTGCTAGCATCTCTAAGGAAAAAATAACCTTGGTCACTCTAACGACCATAATTAGTCGGTCTAGCAATGAATGTTAGTCAGTCTAACGACTAATATTAGTCGCAAGAGAGACCAAGACAACCCTACCAAACTTAGTCAATAAACCACGGTTAGTCGGTAGAACGATGAAGATTAGTCGCTATACCGACCAACCCTGAAGCTAAAAATGTCAAACGAAGGACGAACAGGTAGTCTCTAGAGTGACGAAGTTACATACTTTGCGACCAAATGGTTATACAAGTGACGAACCTATTCGTCGCTAGAGAGACGAATGTTGGTTTTTTTTTTTTTTTAAATATGCCATTCACACAGGAATAAGCCCAGACTAGCAAGCTACAGAAGCATACTTTCATTATGTACTTGGGAGCTAGCACTAGAGTCAACCCCCTAATGGTCAATATCGGTGATTCAATTTACCTTGTCATTTCTAGATGTAAGCACCATTGTGATGAGTCTCAATCCATGCTAGGGGATTTAATATCGAGCCTCAAATTGTGGAAGGTGAATCTAGAGCATTGAGTGGAGGAGCTTTCACAGCAACAGACCTCCCTTACAGAGTAGTTGGGAACTATTAAATCAAAGGAATTCGTGTTAGATGTGGAAAATCAATGCCTAAGAGAAAAATCCATGGAACGAGAAGCTGAAATTTAGAAGCTACAATGACATGTAAAGAAGATGGAGTATGAGTAGTCACTCGAGTTGGAATTATATAGGCACAAGTACATTTAGAAGTCTTCAATGGATTCGCTCCCAATAACAAATATGTCACTCAATGAAGACCAAAAAATGTAGCATCCACATTGTCAATAGGCTTAGAGGTCAAATACTACCCATCCACCAACTACTGGCAGCATTGAAACTAGAGTGCAAGGCCATGGAAATTTTCATGTTTTTCTATAAATGATTTGAAGGGTAAAATTGTTTTGTTAGTAGGACTTGATAGTCCTTCTATTGAAGGTTAGTATCATTAATGTCATCCTTGCAGTGACGATGACATGTATAATAGGAATAATAATAGATGGCCTATCTCTCTTGACTATGGAATTTGGGAAAGGATAAAGACATAATAAATGAGAACCAATGCCCTTTTGAATGCTAATGAAACTTGTAGTGGAGAAATGCAAAGGCCCTTTTCAAAGAAAGGATGAATATCAAAATATAGTGATCATTCCTAGTTAATGGAGGACCAACTGCCATATGGAAAATTACAATAAAGTAGTGAACTATTGTGAATGATCTACTGTCTATGATATGCTAAACTTTTGTAACATGAGATTTCCAAATAAAATCAAGAATCATGGTTCCCATAACTTGAAAACCAAATATGGACACGCCAGTTAAATCAACTTCATAAATCCACATAATTAAAATATGGTCGAATCACACGTAATACTAAAATAAGGATAGTTTCCAAAGTCCAGAGTCTAGTATGGATACCAAAAGAAGGTAGAGAGAGAACTACAAAAGTGTCAGTAGTAGAGGACATAAATGAAGTGTTGACACAAAGGGTGGGTATCTTATATACACAAACAAAAGGAAACTAGGTCGTATGTTTTAACATAATGGAGAAGGGACCACCATTGTTGAACATGACACACCCACCACTCAGAAAAACAAAGTAGAATACTTTTCACACTCAAAGATTGCAATTGTAGATATCCAATTCATGGATGCAAAGATGAATCATCCTCAAAATATAATTGTATTTATACTTACCCTAAAATTACAACAAAAGTGGATAACATAAGTGATGACACCAAAGGTAGACATAGACAATGAAATAATAAGAAAACAATATCACCTTGGAGAGAATTGGTTAAAAAAAGAACACATTCATCAGATGGACAAGGGGTTCTTGTATTAAAAAGGGCATTCCTTCCACTCACAGGGCATGTGGAATGGAATAGGAACCTTGATATTGGATTGTTTTAAATATCCTATTCATAGTCTAGACAAAGACAATACACACCTCATTACTGAACTCAATTGAATGATAAGAAGTTCTTCCCATTGCTACAATTAATCACCACACAACACATAAATCTAAATTATGGCATCAACTAGGACTCAAATCCAAATTTAAGAAAAAGATCATTTCCTTATTTATGATAAATGATTATAAGTTGCACTTAACTATAGGGAAAATAATTACAATTGTGTGTTTGTCACAGGTTCAACTATATCATTAGCTCAAGGAAATATTTAATAAACAAGTGACCAAAAGAACAAACCCACACAAACATGGTGACAACAACAATTGCAATGTATACTTATATGGAACTTAGTATCTAAATCTAGTTAGAAGGAACATGATCCAAGTTATTGGCTTTAGTCAGTTAATGCCCTAGATGAAAAATATAGAGTAATTTTGGAGACAACCAAACACAGTTACAATAGTATGTTGTTCTAGACATTGCAATAAATCAAATGATATATTAATCACCCCAAAACTTCCAAGAATGGGGGACTATGTCAGAGTGAATCTATATCTAGCATTAAAATGGTGGGACTGTCTTTGTAATAGTTATGTCAGTCCTAAATTGAGTGCCAAGTTAGTAACTTTAGTAGCTTTAGGGAGCTATAGAGATTAGATTTAGATGTCTTGCATTAGGACACTAAGAGTCTAGGATTACTAGGCTTAGGATGTAGGTTAGTTTTAGGGTAGGCCAAGGTATGTAGGGGTAGCCTAGGTTAGGTTAGGTGGTTTGAACCTCATAGGAGGAGCAAGAAGCATATGAAGAGGATGATGAACCTCAAGGTCACTGCATTCATTGTGTACTACATTGATTTAGGCTAGAAAAAGTGTTGGCTAGAGAGACATACCTTGGGGATTTTTCCCACTGCCATGCATCCTTAACACTCGTGGAGTCAGCATAACTTTGTCTTCTTAAATTCAAATTTCCTAAAAAACATCATTGATCTCCACATTCATTACGAAATATCATGATGGTCATAAATCAACCAAAAATCACCTTAAACCAGTCCTTAACAAGATCCATACCTTTGAGTGATGGGGTGTCTCCATTGTTTCTCCTCTCCATCCTGCAATTCATTACATGACTTAATTATATTCCAAAACAGTAATTAAAGATGTAACAACCTCTACAAATTAATGACTAAAGACGAATACATGAATGAGCTTCTCTTCGTTTCAAGAATAAATTATTCTCTACTGAACAGGACCAACCATGTGAAGGTGGAAGCTATTTTCGCCCGTCCCCCCTCTCACATCTCTCATTTCCCCATACCCAATCTATTTAGATTTTACAACTATAATTAGAAATGATAGTAACATTAAATGTAAGAAAAAAGCATTCATCGCCATGTGCTAAAACAAAAAACATGAAAGAAAATAACATTCATGACATGTAGGAAAACAAAATACATTACATTGGACCAGAAATATATTGGATTTGTATTAATAATAAAATGTCTAATCATTTATTTTTCTTCTTCTTCTTCTTCTTGGTCTCCATGAAAGCACAAATTAAGTCATCATCATAATTTAACTGATCCCCCACAATTATTGGGCCTTCTTGAAGTGTTGCATCATCAATACTCAACACCTCACGCCATGATGAACTTCTAGTATTTTGGTGTGGGGGTTGAGGATGTGCATGGGCATCCACTGCTGCAACAACAAAAAAAAATTCAAGTGCTATTGTTATTCACTGTTCCTAGGGAAATTTAATTAATACAGATTTAATTACAATGTTTTATACCTGGATTAGCCAGTGTAGTAGAAATAGTAGTTGGTGGCCGCATTGTTGTTTCTGCGCTTGATGATCTCCTCTCTCGATCAACATCTACACGCTCTTCCATATGAAACAATATAATTATTTAGTACAGAATATACCCTAAATATTAATACTCATTGAAAAATGGAAAAACATTAAAAATGCCCGCATACCACTATGTAATGGTCCTTCGACAAAAACGCTTGAATCAATATGGGTTCGGGATGTGGTTCATCGGGTACATCAGGAGCATTGGTAGCATTGTTACTCTCCTGCAAATGTGGAAAAGACACGCATTATTTTACATTTTAAATGAATAAACAATATATTTTACATTACAAGTAATCAATGAGTAAAAACTAATCGACAAGTTTTTAATTTCATTTTATTTACCATGTCCTCCAGAGAGACACATGGTGATTGCCCCAATCTTCTTCATCATGCCACCATGCCATCAAAACCCTGCGTGAACCCGAACTTTAGATCTTCTTATGTGGCTTTGTCATTGAACAAATCCCCCTGCATTGAGCAATATCAAAATAATTAGTCACTAGCTTCAATGAATTACATATTTTATGACGATGATAAAAAAAAAAAAAGTAAAATGTTTAGGAACTTACAACTCGTGCCTTCAATCTCCCATAACCACCTTGGCCCAGTTTATTTTGGCCGTGTTTGTCTTGTCTTTTCTTTGTTTCCTTGGAAGGGTCTTGGATTCTACGCAATATTTTGAAATATGTTAGATATTGATTGTTTTCCTCGTAACATAAACAAAAGACCATCATAGTAAATTGAAAACACCTCTTACCTTCCAGGGCCAGGTGGTTTCTTCCCTTGTGATTTCATCGCTAATTCTCTTGCATCGAGAATGATTTCTTTCCACTCCCTCTCGGGGACAACCAAAGGGTGATCGCACTTGGGGTCCTGTACTAATTTACTCCTATACACCTCTCTAACATGTTTCAAATGCTTGTCAGTCCTTTTTAGGACTTCTGGCTTATTCAACGAGTCACCAAACTTGCCAACTAGTTTGGAGATAAGACGGCTTTTCAATTTGGAATTTTTTTGATTCCATCGTAGTCGAATGGTCAACCCAAAATGTTCTAATGCATAGTCATGCAAACTATTGTAGAACACATTGTTTCCTTTAAAACATCATCATCGTTAGTAATTTAAACCTCACTGATATGTGATTGTTTAAACAATTATATAACAAGAATCTCGATAAAGACATATATTAAATACTTGGTAGCTGTACTATTTTTAGAGGAATCATGTCATGGTCGACCAAAAATGATACCATGGTTTTTCCTGTGCTTTAGATACGTGTAGCACCAGGGTAACAATCAACGGAAGAGTGATCAGTTCCATGATCATGTACACCACCTGCACAATCTGGCGTGTGTTGTGGGGGTGTGGCATCACCCCTAGAAGGTATAAAATCGGTCTCAGGCAACACACTTGGGGTGAAAAATAGCCTCATGGATACGTGGCCATGTAGGTTTGTTGTTGCAGTCCTGCTGCTGCTACCAGGACCTTCCTCTTCCCCTCTCATCGATCTCACAAAATTATACAATGAGAAATATGTGTTAATTTCATATATCAAATTACAAAATTTAAAACCAAAAATTGATATTGTTAGATGACATGACTTACCCCATAATTTTCTATCTTAACACATAATTCAGCTATCCTTAGGAAATCCTCATCTATTTTTTGGCCCAACAGCGACCAAATCCCGAAATTCCCTATTGGCCTTTATTAGGGACAATTCTATTATCTGCAAGGGGTCTCTAGAATCAAATATCTCTTCATCACTTATATATTCATCATTTTCGGTCGATGTGGTGCTAGGAATGGGGCCTTTGCCACGCTCAAGGCCTTTGCCCCGATCACCACTCTGGTAGAATTTCAAGAAGAATGTTAGTACGTACAAGAAATATTGAAAAAACAATATATGAAATAATGGAATATTGGCACATATTATCAAATGAAACATTCACACATACAAATTAGCAAATATTTGCAAATGAAACATCGAGCAAAAAATAGCAAATGGAACATTCAGAAATAAAATAAAATTGCATCACAAATGAGACATTCACAAATTAAGTAATCCCTTTTTAAGTTTGGGTATAATGGGTTTTGTACCGTAGCAAAAGAATTGGTTCCTGGGTCGACTCGAATCAGATTGTAATTGACCAGCAACTCTTCACCTGTCGTTATTGTTTTCACTGCACATACAAATATCATATTACCTTCACGCTCCTAAAAAATGCAATTGGGTTCCTTTCGTGTCATCCCAGGCCTTGTACTATTTATAAGAGCCGCAATATTCCCTAATGCCTTTGGCTTTCCATCAATATACAAAGTCGCTCCTTTATTTTTATTATTGTCTTTCAGTTGTATATAATTTGCAGCGAGTGCGTATCTTTGCATACTAGGCATATATTGGACCAGCCTCAACCATACTCCATAGGTCTAACATGGTCCAACATACTCAAACAATTCAACCAATCTGCCATATTTTACCTTTATGCTGTCCATGGAGAATAAACCAAGGCCATGGATGGATGACAAAGTAATGCGATACATCCTCTCATTAACGCAGAAGTCGGTGTCCAATGTTGGCAGTTCCTTGGGTACCCACTGTTTCAGTAGGTGTTTGTACCTCAAGGGAACCTCGATGTCACCTATTCTCTCATCGTCATAAGAGCATGATCCTCCTTCAGCAAGAAATAATTCCATGCGCCTACCAAACTTTCTTTTGACCTTTTCACCTCTAGTTGATTTCTCCTTGTTACATGTGTTGGATATGTTTTCCCTTGTCCCTCTCGAAATTTCATCGCTCGAGCTGGATGATAGGTCTGATAGATACATATTTGGTTGTACCTAAAATCCATCGAGGGAGAAGGAAACGTTAGGCCAACGATATTCATATTATAGTATAGATAAAGATAAAAATTGAAAAGATAAGGGAAATGTGAGGATATTTCTCACAATAATTATAACTAACTCACTGTTAACTATCTCATTGTTAGAAAGACATTAATTATATTGACTCCGCTCACCCTTTTTTGAGACTCTTTGTGAGTGGTTCATACCCAAGCTAGAGAAGTTTGACATTGGAAGATGACACTATATAGGTTGGAATAGGAAGAAACTAAGCGAGGGTTTTGGTTCTTCCAAAGAAAAAAGGGGAACATGGGAAGAGAATAGAATAAATATATATCTTCATACACTCATTCCCATTAAGAGGGGTTTCTTCAACTCATTTGTCTCTTCATGGTTTCCCAATGCTAGATTGCAACATAAAGGACAATATATAGTTGTTTTCATGTAATTTAATGACTAGATAATTTAGTTGATGAATCATGTCCAATAAGAAGAAAAGAAGGAATTTAGTGATGCTTGGTCATAATCAAGTTCTCCTATCCAACGCTAACACTTCTAGCCCCCTATCCTACCACTCTAACACCTCTTGTCCTGCTCTTTTGAGACTGTTTAGAACAGAAGTAAACTAGCCCTATTACATATCTAAGCTACCCTAAAGAGCATCCCCCTAAACCTTAGCTACTATACTACCAAACATTGACCCTTAGGCCACCCTTTAGGCATGCTCCAAGACATCATGGCCTACCAACCATACTTTGACTGTCCCAGTAGTAGTGTAGCATCCCCTTGTCATCGTATATTTGGCCTAAATATCCCTTAAAATAGTGTAGGACTACCCCTAGACTTAGGTCATCCACTCCTCATCATAAACAATTAATTTAGGATTAGAATTTGGGACAAATATTGTCATTATATACTTCAGAAAATTGATTAACTCAGTCCTATATTTTGACATTTGATTACTCCATATTTGATTTTGGAAACAACATAACATCATAACATCAATCTTTTGGAAAGAGGTATAGTGTTGTGTTTTGACATTGTCAGTGTGTCAAAGAGATCAAAATATCATGCCCAATATGTAACAACATAGAAATCACAACACTACAAGTCTTTCCAAGAATTTGATCCTATGGTGTTATGTTATTCCCAAAATCAAATGTGGAATGATGAAAGGTCAATTTTTCATAACCAATCAAAAATAGATTCCAACCATGAGATCACAATTTAATTTCCAAATGTTATTTTTATCTCTAAGGTCAAAATGTGCAATGATAAGGTGCCGAATATAGGACTGTGTTAGTAGTTTTCTGAAGTGTTTTATATCAATCCTAAAGAGCATATTTGTAAATTGGTGTCACTAGGGTTTAGGTTCTCTCTATTTAGGCCAAGTGAGTTTGTGCTCATGGCCAAGGGAGGATTCCCTATGACTTCGGTCGTTCACAGTGTTGATCAATGCCTTATATGTAAATGATCTATGATGTATATTTCCCAGAGGCAAGGCAAAAAGAGTTATTCACACAATGTCCCAGAGACAATCAAACAGTTAGCTTATGGATCAGATATGACAAATACAAGTAAATACCAATAGAAAACCAATGCCTTAGGAAGGGGCTATGGAGTCTAGAAAATGTCACAATCCTGATAAGATTGACCTTAGGATAGGATATCCTAAGGTCTATCTAAATATTCAGATAACCAAACGATGCTTCAATCAAATGATGACTCTTTCATGTAAACTCATCAAAAAGGTTTTCAATATTTGGTTTAGTGACAAGTTGGGTGAAAGGAAAATGGGAACAAGATATTCTCTTAAATGTGTAATGCGTGAAATGCTCAAGAGATCAATCTATCCTGAGTGGTTGTGATCAATATCCAATAATAGTACATGCACTTTAAGTGATTCCCTTTTGATATGATCAAAATGATAATTGTGAAGTAACTCACTCACATATCACTTCATCAACCAGTCAGCATGAGCTTATTCATCAAATGATTCCTCACCAGTGATATAGGTTCAAGAAATTGTAATGCCGACTAATCAAATGCAAAACATGTCAAGATTGTATGTCGGGAAACAGATTGATACCAACCTTACTAAGAAACAATATATATTCATTTAATTCACAGAATTTATGGCTTTGAATCAATGATTTTCATTCCAATGAATTTACATATGTCAAAGTATGAATCACATGCAAGCATATTAGTTCTAGTTCTGATTTAATTTAAAGTCTATGCATCAACAAAGCATAAAAATGATGTTTCTACCACATACACTACATCAAATTGCCAAGTGGAGGGTTGTCTTCATGATATTCTAAATCTGAAACAATGATATCAATCCCTACCTATCATTTTTGAATTTGTGTTTCAGTATAGGTATGTTTAAGAATAATTCCACAGTGACTGGAATTAGATATGTCGAGGTGCCTTTTAGGATGCTAGGTAGTATGCTTTAAGGTGTTGCGTTGAAGAGATATGGTGTCAAGAATTTAGGGGGGTCTTCCCAATGTATGTTGAGCTAAATTCTATGCCAACATAGGGTAGTTTAAGGTCTATCTAAGGGGCTATATCAGTCAGCCGGGTATGTTTCCTGTAGGTAACTATGAGGGGTAGGATTGGTAGGGAGTTAGTTATTAGGTAGGAAATGGTAGGTTAGATTCCTAGGGTAGTTAGTAAGGTTTAAGAGAGGATTTTAGAGTAGATCTGAGGCAGGGCCGAGGCTCAGGTTAGGGGGAATGGGGACTATCCTAAAGGGTCGATGGATAGGATTAGGCTAAGGGAAGTCTGGAATAGGGCTAGAGTCTAGAATTGAGGAGATGAGGTGGTAGGAGGGAAGTAGGACTAAAATCCTAGGATCTAAGGCTTAACGCAGGGGTATTATACCACAAGCCGAGAGTTGAAGTTAAGTTCTAGGGCTAGTTTTAGGTGTTTAGAGCTATGGTTAAGGGTTTTAGGTTATGTAGTATAGAGCAGAATTTAGAGGGGAGGTTAGTTAGCTAAGAAGGAAAGGAGAGGAGGGTGAGGTATGGAATGGCCTTAGAAATTCAGGCCGAAATAAAAAATTCAACCTTAGTTACTGAATCAATGCTCAACAAAATTACCTAGCCAGACATGTTGATGTCTCCTTTTCCCGTTGAGATCGTGGGTGCTCGTGGATGATGCAGAGGTTCTCCTTCACGCATGGATGATTATGGGAATTGAAGAGATACTCCTTCACTCTTGGATGCTAGTGGAGGCAATAGTAGCAGGGTCAATGGGGTTCAACCAGCTAGAATAGAACCAATCCTGCTAAATGAAATCATGCGCGGAATACAACTACCATCAGCCAAATGAAATCGTAGAATAGTTTTTGATTTTTTATTTTTGGTATGTTTTAGTATAAGCCTTCGATATATATATATAATCCTTATTAAGCCTTATTTTAATATATAAGCTTTATTAAAATAAATTCCACTTATCCAATGGCTTAAGATTTTCTTAGAGAAAGGTATGACAAGGCTTAAAATTTCAGTTTTTAGTCAATGGTAGTGTGCCAAGTCGATAAAAGAAGGTAGATAATATAACCCTTACCAAGGTTCAAATCCTCAAAAGTGACATGCATATTCTTGCATTTTTTCTCACTACTATGGATTTATGCTAAAAGTGCATATGATAAAAAAGGAAATTTGAAGCAATGATTGCATTCTTTTTCTTATTCTTGAAGGAAATATAGTGACCACTAGCTTTCAATTTATCACAAGAACAAGTGTAGAGCCCAAAAAAACATCAAATTAGAATACAATTTTCTTGTTACATAATCATGGATCTTCTTATCTTGTTCCAAAGCCAATCAATAACCAGACACATAGGTAGAACACTAACCATGTTGATTGTTGGGAGAAAGGCATCCCCATAGCATTGACTACATCAACTTCGAATGAGAGAACCTTGGACCTAGTTGGATTCATATTATTTAAATTATGCATATACACCTTGAAATAATGTGACCAACAATTCATAAACCTCATAATTGGAAAATAATCCCACTATTATACCAAGATTGAAACCTTGTCAATGCATCATTGTTCTTGTGCCAAAAGGAAGATAGTGATCACTAGTTTTACTTCTAGCACACACACAAGTGAAGATATTTTTGTGATATAATATTCTCTAGAACTAGAGGGTAGGTGGAGGGTACTGTGGAGTTGGATGAATCCAAGCATTCATGAGCTATTCATATGGTAATATAAATGAGTGTAAAAACATGGTGGTGATTAATCTAGTCATTGAAAAAACTTGCATGGATGCTCTTCTACATTTTTGGGTCAAAGATTCCCATACTTGTGTCTTATACAATGTTGGTTGCCTCTATATCTGAGTAAGTATCTTAATGAATCTCAAACATTCATCATTGAATTCATGATCATGCTCAACATAATATCATGAATGTTGAATAGCCGACTCTTCATAGAAGAAATGAATTTTAGAAGCTCTACCATGAAATTTTTCATCAAAGTCCTTTCCTTTTGCAAAGGAAGCATTCATATTTACCTACACATTGCTTATGGAATTGGAGTTTAAAGAGTGTTTTCCTTTGTGGCAAGAAGATTTTAAAGACTTACCGACTTTGATTAAACAAAATCCATGGTGATATTAATGAAAAAATAGATTAACAAAAGAGTGTTGAACATATTTTATCTTTCTTTGAACAATGACAACTGGATTTAGTACAAATACCAAAGGAATTACAATCAAAGGATTTGAAATTTATTTTTTGTATTTTTGAGACAATATTTCTTTTGATGCATAAATATATCATAGAAAGAAAGAAATTGTTGACAATATTTTTCCACTAGACAAACTGAATGGTCTTTCCTTGCATGCCATACATGTGGCTACCATGTTCTCCAATGGGAAAACAAAATTTTGTGGAAATGAGTGTTTCTAAGGGAAAATTTATGATATCTTAGAGCATATAAGTATCCTTCTTAGGTTGTGATATATTTAGTAAAAATTATAGTGTCACACAAATGAATATTTATGAAATCTTTGACGAGGATTTTATGCATCTGTCCCTGGTTAGGGATGAACTTGTTGATAAGGGATTGGCTTAAGAAATCAATAGAAGTGCAGGTGGCTTTGAGTTTAACAATCTATTTTATCAAATAGGTATGTAATATACCTATGGAAGTAAATGTATCATAGGTTAAAATGACATCATCATCCCATGTTCAAGCATCTTGGACATTTCTATGTTGGTCATTCCATTTAGACAATTGTTGGTAGCATTGTATATAATCTAGACCATTAAAAGAGAGGGGTAGAGTAAGAGAAAGGGAATGAGTAGCAAGATTGGGACGGTGTGTCTCATATAAATGAGTATTGTTATATGTTTAAACATGGGAGTGTTCTTTGGTGACATCACTATGCAATTCCATACCAATTGTGGGAATTGATTTTTCTATTAGGGCATGTTTCATTAGTTTTGAAATGGAAATATTAGGAGATGAAGACGATGTTGATGTAGTAATTTATAGGAGATTGAGGGGTTCAATAGGGGGAGTTTGTTTAATTTCCTCAAGGTGGAGTTTATGTTTTCTAAGGGTTTTGGGTGTACAAGATTGTAAGAGAGAAAGGAATCTTTGCAAGTCTTCAAGGTAGGAATCAATACTAGAATTATCAGTTGGGGCGTTCCTTGATAGATAAAACAAATTATTAGGAGAAAAATAGATGGAATATAGTAGTGGAAAGAAAATAAACAGAGAAATATAGACAAAATCATAGTCGTGGAAACAAAATAAATTGAACCAATATTGGAAAATAATAACAATAAGCAAACCTTTATTGATATTCAAAATTGGATGAAATGTTCACTTGCTTCTTTGAGGGGGGGGAATACAACACAAGAAGAGATCCAAATACAATAATATTCACTTGACATATGGCTACATAGTTTCTAATTGACCAAAACCCTAACCATCTAGTGGAACTCCATTAATAAGGCTTCAATCAATGACTAGTGGAATTTATTTAATTAGGCCACCTACATTTTTCAATTTCATACTCTACTACCGTGTGGGGATTTATTT
>JASDQU010754901.1:12337-32130 GCA_032191745.1 Picea mariana
AGGATGGACAGCAACCTGATTGTAACCGGAAAAGCCATCAAGAAAGGACATGACCTTTGCCCCTAAAATCCTCTGTAACAAGTGTTCCATCTTAGGAAGAGGATAGTTATCCTTTTTAGAGCATTTGTTCAAGTTTCTAAAATCTACACACAATCTGACTTCACCATTCTTCTTCCTTACGATTACCAAATTGGCAATCCATTTGGAATATCTCAAGGGAACTATGATCTTGGCATCTAGAAGTTTTTTAATTTCTCTCTCAATCATTGGTAGCAGAAGGGGACTGATGGGCCTGAGTTTTTTCTTGAAAGGAATAGTGTCTTTTTCAAGAGGTATTTTATGCTGAATAATATCGGGATCAAAAGTCTTTAAATCACTATATTTCCAAGCAAACACATCGGAAAATTCCTTCAAAACACTACAGTATTTTGACTTCTCATCTGCAGTCAATTCAGAAGGCAAATTAACAAACTTGGGCTGGCTTTTACCTCCTATATTATGCTCTTGAATAGCTGGATCTTTCTCCTTTTTGTCTGGCTGGTATGTCTTTTTCTCCCACAAATTCTATATCCATGGCCCTTTGGAATGTGTCCCCGACGTTCATTAATCCAAAGGGCATCTTGGAGTACATAAAGGTCCCCCAAGGAGTGGTAAATTCAGTCTTCTCCTGATCATCAGGATGGACAGCAACCTGATTGTAACCGCAAGAAAGATCCAGCTATTCAAGAGCATAATATAGGAGGTAAAAGCCAGCCNTTTCAAGAGGTATTTTATGCTGAATAATATCGGGATCAAAAGTCTTTAAATCACTATATTTCCAAGCAAACACATCGGAAAATTCCTTCAAAACACTACAGTATTTTGACTTCTCATCTGCAGTCAATTCAGAAGACAAATTAACAAACTTGGTCTGGCTTTTACCTCCTATATTATGCTCTTGAATAGCTGGATCTTTCTCCTTTTTGTCTGGCTGGTAAGGAACATCATTCTGATCAAACAAACTTTCCAGGGGTACCAAACCTCAGGGTATATAATTGTTTGGTAATTGAATAATGTCATGCTGGCCCAACTTCTTCTTTAGCTTAGGTTCCTGTGACTCTTCTTCATTAAGATTCTGTTGATCAATGTGAAAATCAGAAAACTCATCAACCACTTGGAGAAATATGTTGAGTTCATCATCATCTTCAAAGACTTTCCAATATTGGACATTATCAGGTAAGGAGGGTTGATATTTTACTTGAATCTCATAGCTGAGCTTAGGGGGCATGGGAGGAATGAATGTGCTGGCTGAAACAGGAAGAGAATCTGCGAGCTGATTCATATCCATTGGTATGTATGAGATTTCAAAAACATAAAAAGAATCACGCATCTTCCATACCTTGTCTCTGTAATCTTTTAATCTAACATGCTTGGCTTGAAAGGTGTTTTTTACCTGCTGTACAATGAGGTCTGCATCTCCCAATAATTTCAAACCTTTTATCCCCATATCTTTGGATGAATTTAATCCCAGCAGCAGAGCCTCATACTCTGCTATGTTGTTAGTGGTTCTGAAGTCGAGCTTGAAAGAAAAAGATATGGTCTGCTTTGAAGGAGAGATCAGAACTACTCCAACACCTGCTGAATCTTTAGTGCTGGCCCCATCGAAGTACATAGTCCAGACTGCAATGTTTTCATGTTCGGCGTGTTGTTCAATAGGCTTCACTAGCTGCATAGGAGTTGATTGACCATCATCAATCTGAAGGATGCATGAACCAAAATCCGTATCCACAGCATAGATAGGATGATTGACGAAATTCTTTCCATCACTGATGATATAAAGAAGCTGGTTTTCCCTGTAAATTCTTTTCATTTCCCCTCCAAACACTGGAATTGTAGCATAGGACAGATCCATCTGCAATGTACCTCCTAATCTTTTTCCCCATGGACGAGACAAAAGCAGCCCAAACTTAGGTGGAATATCAGCGACCACCACGTCCATAACCATGCTCCTCATGGGAAGTTGAGCAAGGTTTATGACAAGGTCTTTGATGAGACCTAGACACTTGACTTTCCTAGAATCAAAGGAGAACAGGTCTTGATATGGTTTGGTCACCTCCAGACCAAGCTCATCCATCACCGCTTTTGACATAAGATTATGTGATGCCCCGGAGTCAAGCAAACAATTGTGAATGAGTTTGTCATGGACATTTAAGGATATGTAAAATGGTGAACAAGAATCGTCACGGTCTTCTATCATGGGCCCTATGGTCACTTTAGGCTTATCATCTTGTAGGTTAACAGAATCATCTGATGGGGAGGTCTTAGGATCAAGAGACTTTAGGATGGCTTCTCTAAAGATTTCATTCTTCATGAGTTCAGTTAAAGGCATCGATATCTTGACTTTTTGAATTTCTGACTCAAAATTGAAAGAGAAATATGATTTGTCTGAAACCTTTACCTCATTGGAAGGAGCTTTGAGGATGACTTGTTCCTTGACTGGAGGCTGAGTTTGTTTCTTCTGCTGTTTTGCTGGAGGGGGGGTCTATTTTTCAGGAGCGGGATGCTGCTTGGCAACAACCTCTTTACTCTTCACAGGAGCAGTATCTTCCTTATCCTTCACAGGAGGAGCAATGGGTGTTTTTGGACCAGCCTTCTTGGATCTTAAGTTGTAGCCTTTCTGATCATCTTTCAGGTAGACAACTCCTTCCACACTTGCTTCCTGAATTTGTTGATCCATCAAGGCCTCTTCATAGTCTACCTGTGTTAAAAATGAAGGATCATTTTCATCACCAAAACAATTTATTTCATTCGCATCTTCAATTTCATCAGGAGGTGGCTGTTGCTCTTCATCTAACACTACATTTTGAAAAGGTGGTCTGACCCTCTGATCATCAACTGGATTTCTAGGGGCAAAAGTATTTGGCTCTTTTGCCTTTGCTGGTTGCTGATTTTGGATTTTCAATTTGGACATTTCGGGTGTCAGACTTTCCAGCATCTTAGACATCTTTTCCATTTTACTATTAGAAGAGGAGGAGGGCTCAACAACAGACTTCAATATTTCTAATGGTGGCTCTAGAAGGAGATGGTCATACACTTGTAAGCTTTCCCCAACTCAGGACATGAGACCAATGTTCGTCTTGGGAAGGGTTTTATGTGTCTCTTTTCAAAGAAAGATCACATGTTTTCTCCTTCGAAGTTGATCCATGTGATTACTTCTCAACTGGAAAAGCTAAAGCTATAACCCTTAATCATTCATTAACAAGGTTTTGAGCCATGGGATTATAGGAGGAAGAAGATCTCTGATAATCTATATTCATCATGGCTAGGCAACCAATATCCAGATTTATGGCAATATATATTGGGTTTTGGTACATTTTATTTCAGAGGACCTAGGTGGTTGGCTCGGTCTTCTAATTCAATATGGATCAATTATCTTCTAAAAATCTTCTTCTAGAGTCCTTTAAGGGTAATGACATGACTGAACAACTTGCATTGATATGGAGATCAAAACAGAGATGGACATTGGTTCACAAGGTGCAATGATGCTCTTCAAAGAAACTGAGAAGGGTGAAGTATTTGATTCAACACACCAGGGCATCTCAAGACAAATGCTTTGTATCTGAAGCTGTTGGAAAATGAAAAGTCGAAGACCTCAAGCTGCCTGCAATACTCTCATTTCAAGGTTGAAGTTATCCTGGAATTTTCAAAACCATGGTTACATATCTCACCATCCTGCCTATGTTCAACACTTTTCTTCTTAATGAAGATATTTCCACAACAGATGCCATATCAATGTGCAAACAACATTTCCAGGGGAGTTTGAAGCGGACATGCTACAGATAAAGAATATTGGGAAAGACAACAACAAACTTTTGAAAATATCCAGATGATAAATTGTAAAGGTTGAATGATTGCATGCCCAATACTAAAGGCACAGGGCCTACCAGGTTCTTGGAGACCTTGCAGGGAGGTCTCCATCCCAGTTGGAGCTAGATGTTAGCGATAAAAAATGCACTGGCATTTTTTAAAGAATGATGCCTAATATTGTAGGGAACATTTGACTAGCTTCCTGAGCTTCAAATGTAGATTTGAAAGAACCATTGGAAATATTAGGATTTCTAGATGTCGATCAACTATTCAATCATGTAAAATAGATTCTACATGACTGATAAATTTGATTTTAAAAAAATCTGTGCTTTCACCAGCTAACTCGTCTTGAATTTTGCTAGTTAGCTGGTGAAAGCTCCGCTTTTCACCAGCTAAGGAAGGGATTTTTGGGTAAATTAGCTGGTGAAAGCCTATCACGGCCAAAATAACTGAATTTTTTCCCAGATCGAGATTTTTTGAGTTTGAATGGTTTGAAGCCACTTCAAATGGAAAGTTGTTGAATTATCAAGTATGATTCAAAGGCTAGTTTTGAGGGATAAGGTCAAAAAGAGGTTTTTCAACTACATTTGGCATCTTTTTCAAAGGAAGAATATCAGGGGTTTGAAGACACTTCATCCAATTCAAATTTTATCTTTGGAGGACCAAATCAAACAACCTTGGGAGGATAAAACTACACTTCATCAACAATCTACTACTCTTAGAGATCATTAGATAGGACCTTTTCCTATTTTGTTTAGATTTTCCATTATAGATCCATTTTTATAGGATATCATCCTACACTTGTTGTATCTATTTTGATTTGACTATTTTTAGTAAATCTGATTCATCTTTCAAAGATATAGATTTTATCTTGTAAGGCTATAAAGCCAAAGATATTTGGAGCACTATGGGTGAAATCTAAGAGGCATTTTCTAGACATTGAATTTGACTTCTTATTCTGATAATAGAATCACAGTCCTCTTTTGTTTTCAATATCAGATTATTTCATATATTTCATGATTCTATACTTTACTCCAGTTTAGTTTAGCTTTTAAGAACTGTCATCTTCTTATTAAGCTCATAAACTTGGATTAAATAATTTCTTGTTGTCTTGTATGACCCTACATATGGTTGTATTTGGTTATCTGGACTAGTATTCTTCATCCCCTTTTTTCAACTCTGTTGTCTGATTATTGTTCTCTAAAAACACTGTTTTATTCAGATACATGATGAGTGGTTACTTTCATTAACTATTGAGTTATCTTATTGTTCCAAGCATACAAATCTACCATATTCTTAAGTTACCAAGAACCTTTGGTCTACAACCACAAAGGGTTTCTTGGAGTGATAAGAAGACAAAGGAGACAAAGAAGAAATTTTGACACCATCTTGTGGTATTAAATTTTGGCTTTTCTTGTAGACAATAGGCAAAGGTCAAAGAGTTATGTTTAATATAATTAGGTTAGAAAGGAGGAAATAAAAAAAGTGGGATCATGCCACCTAGAAGGAACATATCAAATATAGAAATGAAAGACGAAATGAGGAAACTCAGAATGAGATTGTATTCCATGGAAACAACACATAGGAGAGCACCGAATGCTGGTGACATCAACGAAGCTGAAAGTGAAGAGGTAGAAGAAGAAGGAGCTGCAGAAGGAGAACCCGCAGAAGAACGACTACTAAGATCTATTCTGATAATAGGAGAAAGAGGAAAAGTAGAAGTCCTGATGTATGAAGGCAATTTGGAAGTTTAAGAATTGTTAGGCTGGGTATGTGTGATGCATAAATACTTCGATTATGAAGAAATTGAAGAAGAAAATAAAGTGAAGCATGCAATAACAAGGTTGAAAGGTCATGCCATGTTATGGTGGGATGAACTACGATTTGATCCCAAATGAAAAGGTAAGAAGGAAATCAAAGGTTGGTACATAATAGTATCTAAGTTGAACGATAAATGTATCCCTAAAGACTATCAATAAATATAGTTAGAAAGTTACATAACCTGATACATAAAATTTTATCAGTGAAAGAATACATTGAATAATTTTATAGACTAAATATCAGTGCTCGACAGAAGGAAAATGATGATGAGAAAACAACTAAGTATATAAATGGGTTGAGATATGAGATACAAGAGGATATCAGCATGATGTTTGTTGGCACAATCGAGTATTCTTATCAAGTAGCCTTGAAAGATCAAGAGAAATTGGCTAGAAAACAAAGCCAGCGAAACATGGGAGAAAATTCAGGCAGAGGTAATGGAACTATCTGAGAGAATTTTCAGAATCCAAAGAAACAGGATGGAAAACATCATAATCACCTTGAAAAAGGGGGAAGTTCTAAGAAAGGGCAACGTGGAGGAAGATAATATTTTCCTAGAGGAAGAGGAAGAGGTAGAGGAGGTGAAGTAAGATGTTATTCCTGTGGAAATAAAGGACACATGTCTTGGGAATGCCCTGAGAGAAGGAAAGAAGGAGGAGGAGAAGAACACATTTCTGAATCTCAGAATAATGTGGAAGAATAAGTAGMAGAAAGAGGAAAGAACCTTATGATGAGGAAATTTCTTCTAAATCCAGAGCAGGAGGCAGAAGAACCAGTTCAACAAACAAATTTGTTCAAGATTGCTTGCAAAAAAAAGGATAGAGTTTGCAAGATGATTATAGATAGTAGTATCACTAATAATATAGTATCCACAAAGATGGTGGAGAAACTGGAGCTAGAAACAATTGCACACCCAAATCCATACAAGGTATCATGGTTGTAGAAAGGACATCAATTAATGGTAAGTCAACAATGCAAAGTTGAATTTAAAATAGGAGGCTATAGAGATGAGATTTTATGTGATGTAATTCCTATGGATGTTTATCATATTTTGTTGGGAAGACCATGGAAATTTGATAGGAATGTCATTCATGATGAGATAAAAAATACTTACACCCTAGAGATGAATGGTAGAACACACATGTTGCTACCAATAGAAGAGAAAGATCCAACAAGTATACTTCTCATGAGTGGGAAGGAACTTTTGAATGAGGTCAAGAAGGAACAAGAGATGTAGTTTTCTATAGTGAGGAAGCCAAGAGTTATCATTACAAATACTTCTATGGATGATTTACCTGAAGAAATACAGGAATTGTTAGAGAAGTTTGTTGAGATAGTAGTGGATGTGTTACCTCACTCATTGCCACCCATTAGGAGTATCAAACATCACATTGACCTTATTCGATGGTTCAGTTTTCGAAACAAAGCAGCATATAGGTTGACCCATCGAGATAATGAAGAGTTCAAGAATGAAGTCCAAGATTTTTGGATAAAGGTTTAGTCAGGGAAAGTCTAAGACCATGTGTAGTACCAGCTGTGTTGAGTCCAAAGAAGGATGGAGGATGGATAATGTGTACAGATTCTAGAGCCATAAACAAGATCACCATTAGGTATAGATTCCCTTTTCCAAGAATGGATGATTTGATGGATTTCTCGAGTGGAGCAAGATATTTTTCAGAAATATATTTGAAGAGTGGATATCATTAGATAAGAATGAGAGAGGGATATGGATGGAAGAAAACATTCAAGATGAATGAAGGTTTTTTTGAATGGCTAGTCATGTTGTTTGGGTTGAAAAATTCCCCAAGCACACTTATGAGGTAGATGAATGAAGTAATGAGAGACTTAATAACTAAATTTGTGATTGTATATCTGGATGATATACTAATATTTAGTAAAACAAAGGAAGAACATGTAAAACACTTGACATTAGTGATGAGGAGATTGCAGCAAGAAAAGTTGTTGATAAACTTGAAGAAAAGTTCTTTTATGAGGTCAGAACTCGTATACTTGGGTTTTGTGATCTCTTCAAATGAATTGAAGATGGATCTAAAGAAGGCGAGATGAATCAAAGAATGGGCATTGCTAAGGAGCATATTTGAGGTGAGAAGTTTTCATGGGTTAGTAGGTTTATATAGGAAATTTATTAGAAATTTTAGTGGTATGTGTACGCCCATACTAGATACTATGAAGAAGAAACACAAGTCTTTTAATTGGACAAAGGAGGATGAAAAAATATTCAAAGTGTTGAAAGAGAAGATCACAGGACAACGAATTTTGGTCTTACCATATTTTGGGAAAACATTTTAGGTAAGGTTGGATGTGAGTGGAGTAGCTATTGGAGCAGTCTTGAGTTAAGATAATAAGCTAGTTGCTTATTTTAGTGAGAAATTGAATGAAACCAAGAAAAATTATTCCACATATGAGAAAGATTTTTATTCAGTGATTCAATATTTAAACAGGTGGAGACAATATCTAATTCCAAGAGAGTGTGTCTTGTATAGTGATAATCAAGATTTAGAATTTATTACTAGGCAAGAAAAGCTGAATCAGAGGCATGCTAAGTGGGTAGAATTCATGAATAATTTTACTTGTGTCATTAAACATATTTTGGGAACTTCTAACAAAGTTGCAAACGCGTTGAGAAAGAGGAGTTTGATTATACATGAATTCCAAGTGAAGACCTTAGGGTTTGAACACCTTAAGGAAATGTACCAAGACGATCCATATTTTAAAGAGGCTTATGAGGCATGTGACAACCATTTGTTGGGGGACAAAAGTCGATGGACATAATATTTAATCCGAGATGGATTATTGTTCAAGGGAAGCCAATTGTGCATAACAAGATGCATACTCCCTGAAAGAGAAACACAATGGAGGTTTACATGGACATTTTTTTCATGAAAAAACATTTGCAGAATTGAATAATTCATACTATTGGCCGGGTATGAGGTCGCAAGTAAAGGAATTTATGAAAAAATGCATAATTTTCTAATATGAAAAAGGGAGACAACAAAACAATGGTTTGTATCAGCCATTGCCTATTCCAGAGAGGCCTTGGGATGCAATTACTATGGATTTTGTATTGGAATTACCTAGAACCCAAAAGGGAAGTGATTCCATATTTGTTGTGGTAGACATATTTTTCAAGATGGCACATTTCATACCGTGTCATAAAAAAACGATGCTACACACATAGCCAATTTTTTTTTTAGGGAAGTTGTGAGACTACATGGGTTGCCCAGAAGCATAGTCTCAGATAGAGACAGAAAGTTTGTAGGACACTTTTGGAGAAATCTATGAAAGAAGTTGGGGAAAAACTTTTCCTTCAGTTCATCATATCACCCCCAGACAGATGGACAGACTGAGGTGATGAACATGAGTCTCGGAAATTTATTAATGATTTTAGTCACCGAGTAGGGCCGTTAGTGGGATCAGATTCTAGCATGGGAAAAAATTTCTTTTAACAATTCGATGAACATGAGCACTGGAAAAAGTCCATTCGAGATAGTGTATGGAATACAACTGAGAGGGATTGCAGAATTGAGAGATTTGAAGCAAGACGAGTTCAGAAGCACTGGAGAACTTTTCTTTTCTACAGAGATGCATAGACTTGATGATCAATTCAGAGAGAAACTACATGACAGTAATCAAAAGTACAAGAACATAGATTATCATAAAACAAGAGAAGTTCAATTTCAAGTTGCAGATGAAGTTTTAGCACATTTGAGAAAGGAAAGGTTTCCAAATATAACAAGTTGAATATAAAGAATATAAGACCATGCATGATCCTCAAAAAATTTGCAACCAATGCTTATGAGATTGAGTTGCTAGACAATGTTGGGATATCACCAATATTCAATGTTCCATACATGTACCCTTATAGGATAGATGATGCAGGAGAACTAGATGACCAGAAGGATATTTAGTGGGAAAAAAATATGCGCACTGCAGAAAAACCTTAGATGGAGAAAATATTAGAGAAGAGAGTTGGAAAGAAGATGAGGAGGAAGATGTATCCTGAGTATTTGGTGAAGTGGAAATATCACCCAGTGGAAGATTCGAGTTGGGTCATTGAGCCTGACATTTTGAAGCATGGAAAAATAATGCAGGAGCTCATGGACAGGAATCCATGAATATTTTAATCAGACAAGTATGATGCAGGAGCATCACCATCAAAGAAAAACAGGCTGAGAAAAGAGGCAAAATTTAACAACTCAACACACCAAAGTTTCAAATTGGAATTAAACAAAAGTAGAGCAGGTTGTTGAGATATTTTGAAAATATTGTTTTTAAATACTTGTTTGTAAAATCGGTTCACCACCTGAGAATGGAAGGATATTGTAAACTCTTACATGACTGTAAGGTATTGTAGATGTACATTGTTGGCTCTTATCTGTTAATAACTCACATTTATTGTAATAGGACCGAGTAGGTAACCGCTAGAACAAGATGGGATAGAATTCAGATAGGACGAAGAAGAGCTCGAGAATCCACTCCTTAGATAGGTTTTCTGTATTATGTTGTAAGAAAGAATAGAGACTGAGAATGAGCTGCAGAAGATATAGAGTAAGAAGTTAGATGTAACATTTAGACATAGAGAGTCTGAAGACAATTAAGAACTGTGTTACTTATGTAATTACTTCATGAATGAACAGAACATGCAAAAATTGTTTGAAATGCTTGGAGAATGTTCATTTCAGTGTGTATTTGAATGAATGAGGTGTTCTCTCTGTGTTTATTTCATTCTCCTTATGTACATTGTTCATAGTTGAGTTTATGGACTTATGAAGTATTAGTTAAGTTTCAATTATTTCTCTTGCTAGAGATTGGATGCAAGGATTGCATATTTTCCATAATGTGTGAGTCACCAGAGTCTATATTTGAATCATAGAAGCTTAGGTGGGATAATGGGAAACTTAGACTGAGTGTTGCAAGGAGTTCAAGGGGTAAATAATCGACTAAGTGTCGAGATGTCAAGACTGTGAAGCATAAGGATTGCGTAGTAAGATTTCATTTGAAGAAATATCTAAGTACAAACATTGTCAAAGATTTCAAAATCATGAGTGTGTCAGAGGTCAAAATTCTCAGAGGAGTCAAGCTCAAAAGAGATAGTGATAAGGATTCAATAGAAAGGGAGAAATATGTTGAAGGTTTCAAATTGATGGTTGACATCCCTTCGGAGGAATTTGGGGTCATAGGCAGTCATTAGATCTCAAGAAGGTGCTAGAAGGTTACACCTTGAAGTCCTTAGGACTGTAAGTTGGAGGTTTTTGTTTGTAAAGGGGTCAAAACTACCGAAATTATGAAACCCAAAGTCCATCTGGATCGTATATCCAGAGGAAGATACGTGTCAGTGTATCGTTCGGTTCAAATAAGAAGCTATCGAGGAGGAAGGGGTAGCATACCATCAAAAGTTTTCAAAGTCCAAATAGAGGAACAAATCCTGATTGTTGGTCCAAGGAGGGTACATAGCAACAGATCCGAGAGTTTCAAAGGAATAAATTTAGAGATATTTGCGAATAGAAAAGTGTAAACTTCACGAAACCATGAAGGACAAATAAAATCTGGACCATTGAATCTAGAGGAAAACGTGGTGAAGATCCGCATGATTGGGAGGAAATGCACTTAGGAGGAAAATAGTTGAGGTGTAGCCAGAACCGTCAAAGTGCAAAGTAACGAAGCCTATAGGGGTCGTCTATCTGAGGGGGACACACATCATTAGATCGTGGATTTTGAGGGGGAGCAAAGAGAAGGAAAATCCATTGACTAGAAGTCAACCATAGTTCCAAGTAGATCACAATCGTTGGTTGTGGGAAGAATGTGAACGATAGATCTCGTCTAGAAGAGTTCACTAGTTCAAAGTTCGATAATTTTGGAGCTAGGTGTGTCAATAATAGTCGAAGTTCAAAGAAATGAAGTGTGCGAGAATGAAGGTTTAATCCCACAGTTTTGACCAAGGTCACGTGGAGGACTATGCAGGTAGTCAGAAACTAATGAAAGGGGGATTTTGAACCGACGATAAGGAATTTACCTATGGAGAAAATAGAATAGGTTCAACATGAACCTATGAGCTTATTCAACTCTCGAAGTCGATCAATCCTTGATCAAGAGGTTACACAACTCTGGGAGTGTAGGGGATTTGCATCAATATGCTTGATTAATTGATGATCCAGGAGGATCCAAGAATTCTCACAGATATCGAGAATGCTCATAGAGGTCTAGAAGGATCCAGAAAAGCTCAAAATTTGATCATCTCAAATGATCTTGAAAACTACAACAATACATATATCTTGGTTATATCTTTCCAATGACGCCAAAATTTCCTCAAAAAAAATTCGTATGAAAAAGAAATCTAACATAGTGTGTTGAAAAGTTGGCAAGGGATCTATAATTTTAATGTGGGAGATCTTCCTAGTAGACCAATTGGAATAGTAAACCCCAGGGGAGATCTTCAAATATATCCCTTTTATAATCCACATAGAGATGTGGGATAACACCTACCATGAACAACTATATGGAGACCAATTCTTAAGTCATCATAGCTAAAAACATAAAATTCGCTCACCATTACCCTTACCCTCGAAAAATTGGAGGAAAATCATTTGATGTGAGATGATGTTGGCCCAAGGTTGGATGTTGTTGAAAAATTAATTGGATTCTAAGCATGCCATCAAATACTAATTGGAGTTGCATATGAAAAATTGAATCCGACCTTCGTTATCCTTCAAAATCCAGAGTAGACTAGAAATACTCGAAAAGTTGTTTGAAGAAGAAGCCTCCAACAGAAATATTTGTGGGCTTTGAGGAAAGTAATACTTCTAAATCTAAATATTAGTAGTAGGCTACATAAAATTCCGATACAACATGCTTTATTTTATGTTCATATATTTATTTTATTTCATATGTAATTAAGCCATGCTTGTTGAATGCAATTCACATTTCATGACTTTCAAGTAAATAATTGTCATATCTTCCGAAATACTTAGCTCGCTAACTTATATTCTCATGTTATTGAGTGTAGGTACCACCAAATAGATACCTTTAAAATATATCTTCCTCAAGTGAGGATCAAGATATACTAGGAGAGCTTGAAATTGAGATGTATTGTACTAGATCTAATAGTTCTAGATCAACTAGAGCTGAAAAGGTAAGGATAATATTTCACAGATGTATGATTTTTTTTATTTCCAAAGGAGGGTCATGTGATTATGATGATGAGAGCATAGGTTACATTGATTTTTCCTTGAGGTATAAACATCTAGTGCAATGATGGGTACCTAAGGAGCTACCTCAATTAGACACATATTTCTTCATCAATGGGAGGATGTATCACATTTCTCCATCATCCTTACATGGATTGGGGTTATTTTCCATGGATGACATAAAGGTCAAATATGGAACTGTAACTGAATTGATGGAGTGTTTCAGACCATGTTACAAATACAATCAGTAGTTGATGTTGGTCTGATATACGCAAAGTATGTGGAGATATGGAGTTGCTGCAAATTATATACAACTAGTAGACAACAATCAAAACAAAGGAGCGACTATGTATATTGGTGGAAGGCCAAAATCTTCTGGAAACATTGCGGGATTTATAAATAGTACATGACTAGGGACAACAACTAAGCAACTGAATTTCATATTTGAGGGGCTTGAAGGAAATTGTATATTCGTATGTGCAACAAAATCAATAGTTGCAGGTGAAGGGTTGTTAATCAATTGCAATTTGAATTGAATAGATGGAGGGGATGCTACTATGGGGGTAAATATATTATATACTAATTAACTCAAACTTTGATCAATCACTCGTATTATTTACTTTTTAAAAATAATTATCTTATATAACATTTAACTGAACCATTTTCATTAATTGTCTTTGTTCTTGTATTGTGGTAGATTGATCACACTTGAAATCCTGCACAACCTAGAGGTAACTCCAATCAGGTAAACTTCGATGCAATATTTTTTTTAATTATTATACAACAGTTGTTAATATGCGACCTTTTACATGCTTATGAGGTAAATATTTCAAGATTATATTATGTTTATTATACTGTGGCACATGGGCAATCATCATACGACACAACTTGTAGCATATGAACCTGAGGTAAACATCAATGTAATAGTAATTCACTATTTTTTTATTGATGACATTTATTAAAAAAATTTAATTATGCAGTTTTAAATTTGAATAGGACTTACTTTTTTTGTTCTGGTAGGGTGATTGTGGCCGAAAGAAATGACCTAGTGGAGGCAGCTTTGATCAGGTAAACATCTATGTGATAACAACAATTATTTTATATGATATCATAGTTTTTAACATTCGATATTTTTCGTGCTTATGAGTTCAATATTTTCATATGATAACATGCTTATTATATTGTGGAAGGGGGATGGTCCTTGACGTACAACAGAGCATGTATCTTATGCATCTGAGGTAAATGTAAATATGATTACAATATCTAAAAAAAAATTTTGTTACAATTATTTTCATAAATTTTAGTGATTGATTTATTGTGTCAAGGTGACCATGGAAAGTCACTTGCAGCTACATCCATTCATGGTGACCATGGAAATTCACCCATTGTTTCGCATCAATTAAATGTTAATAGTAACTAAATATGATTACAATAACTAAATTTCTTTAATGTTAAAATTAATTTCATTAATTTTATTGATTAATCTATTGTGGCAGGGTGACCATGGGAAGTCATGTAAGGGTAGATAAGTCCAGGGTGATCGTGGGAAGTCACCCACAATGCCACATCGGGTGCTGCATCAGGTAAGTGTTAGTGTATAATAGTAAATAAATTTGATTACAATAACTAAATTTATTTAATGTTTAAATTAATTTCCTTAATTTTATTGTTTGATGTTTGTAGTCCACACTTGATGGGGATGATGAGGTGTTTGAGGAAGAAGTATTTTATTCAACAAACCCAATGGAAGCTATCTAGAAGGACCTGAAAAGGGAAAACATAAAATTACTTATCTTGATTAATACAATACACATGCCACAGGAGATCAACACAAGAATTAATGAGTTGAAATCTCAAATACATTATTATGGTGTAAGTGTCCTCTTTACATAATTTTATCAGTTATGACATATATTCATTTATGTTTTTTAGATTTATATTTATTATATGATTTGATAAATTCAAGTATTCCTTTTGTAGAAGTTTTTAAAACCCAAGAGTGGAAAGCCTACAAAGACCATTATTGGTAGCAGTTATGCTCCAGTGCAGCCACAACGTCAACATATCATACCAGTGAGGATTTTTTATACTCCTGAGTTTGGCCTCAAATCAATTAATGAGGATACCAATTTTGAGCAACATGACATGCCCTAGCAGAGCCATATAGACATTGGGAATCCACATGATGTTGGAGATGAACCTAGTGTTGATTGCGAGGAAGCTTATCCTGAAGCAGCATAGGTCAAAAACACGTGAACACTATATCTCACATTTCTTGTGGACGACATCTGTGTTCCAATAAATATACAAAACATTACATTTATTTATTATTAATTGAATRATTAATTTTATCATTTAATTTAAATGCACATATGTCAAAATTATTTTAAATTAATGATCACAACATTTTTACAGGAAATAATGTATTCTATAGGAWYTTGAATGAAAAGGCATTGGAGATTTTTAGCCCCATCATTCACACAAGGTGGAATGGACAAGATGGAAATTTGAAAGATGAATTGATAAGCCATATGGTAAACTTGTTTGTAAATACATTCAACAAAAAAGTGTTCACCCAATTAGCTGGCGAGAGTTTGAAATATACCATGGCCCATTATAGAAAAGGATTGTAAGAAAGCCTCATCTATGAGAATCCTCCCATGATTTTGGAGAAAATGTGGAAGGCACTGATAGAGGATGCAAAGGAGAATTCGCTAAAAATACAAGGAAAAGAACCACGGCCTGGTAAATCAAGGTATGACACATATCATACTTTTAGTGAAATATGCTCAATTTGTTTTTTTAAATAACAATTGCGACATCTAACATATTCCAAAATTTTCATGGGTTGCCAGACACCTCCAAAGAAACAAAGTCTAGAGTGGAAAATCATGGGAAACATAAACTGGACCAGGGTGGCTACAAAAGGCTAAGAGCACGAATCATAAGAATTAAATGATTAATTGTGGAAAATATTTATTTAATAGTAGTGAACAAATAACAATTTTATTACAAGCAATTTTAATGATATTATTTATTGTAGGGAAATACGTTCAAATCAGATGCCAACATGGAAGACCTAAAGCTTGGTTTCAAGTTAGTTTTTCAAAGTGTGGTTGAATATTGAAAAATCTTGGGGCAGACACTAATCTCCCCAATGATGCAAATGCAGGTAAATAAAATAAATAAGTCCATCATTGTAGTATACTTGTAAAATATATTCATGATCTATTATATCACCAATAACTAAATGTTTATGTTTGTTTTAAGAAGGATTGAAACTAAAGAAGTGAGGGTAGCAGAACTCAACAACTACTAGTTGATAGTGGGGAGCGCATGTTGCATGATATTAGGGAGGAGACTATCCATCTGGGTATGTATGCTTTAGAAATAGAAGTATTTATTATGATTATAGATATTTATTTGTTCACGGGTACTTAAAAATTTTCTTTTTTCAATGGAAGAGAATGTATCTCATGAGGGTGAACTACAAGAGGAACAAACAATGCAAGCAATTAACACACTAGTTGTCACAACTATATCGAAAGGTAAAGAGAAATATTGTAATTTTATTCCAAATATTGAGATTTATATTTGAATAATATTTTAGCATATCAATATGACTATTTTGGTTGTTCCATATGACACCCATTTGCAGCTTCCTCCATTCCTTTCTCATCAACGCACCATAATTACGGGATATGAGGGAATGTAAACACAATCAACACAAGGACATGTGTTATAGCAAGATTTGCCTCACCCTATGCAATGTTGCACAAAGGGCCTTATTCCATTTCCCTATGCAGACTTATCTTCCCTGATGATAAAATCCATAGAAAAAAATTAATATTTTTCCACATATACGCATCTTGCACACTATACAACATGAATATACGTAGGTTGCTCCACTACAACTCGCATACATCAGGATTTGTGCCAAAAAATGAAAATTAAATGTTGGGTCTCCATGTCACGGTAGGAGCTCTGATCCTTGGCCTTCCATATAATGGAAATGTTCTGACTCGACCCTTTAGCTCCATTTTGAAGGCAATAAATGGTCCAATTACGAGCTATGGAAAAGGAGAAGAATTCAACTTTGAGAGCAAGGTTACTCTAGAAAAATTATTAATTCATATTGAGTCTGCATTCCTTTGTCCTTTAAGTCTGAACACAATGTTCATCCCCCAAGATCTTCCCTTATTGATGGAGAACCCCATTGTCTCCCTTCTGTGAGCTTACCTTTGGTAGAGGATTGAAGTGGTGGAGACCTAGATGGAAGGAAATTAGTTTCTTGGTTCTAAACCATGTTGATACAGAATTCTATAATATTTTTGCTTCTGCTAATCATTTATTAATAGAAATACTCCCATCCTATCCAATTGATATCTTACAAATATATGAGTTATTATCCATGGGCGTATTTTTTATGTTTATTAATGGATTATGCTATATAATGTGCTAACCCTTTACATTATCACCATATGCTTGCTTTGGTTGATTGTTGAGAACTAGTTGCAGGTATATAGCTTTGGGTTCAAGTGCTCAACGACAAACTTCATCGAACATATGGACGAGGTAGGCCTCATTCTTATCTCGCTTGCATATTAGATTATAAAGCATATTCTTGGGATATAGTTGTTTTCTGCATTCATTTCCATCTGTTGTTGTTTACCCTAGCAATAGAGAGATTTTCTTCGTAACAGAATTGCAAACCATACTGGGGATTGAATCTTCTTTATTAGGGTTTGGAGTACTTTTCTTCTTAGGTTTCTCTCATTTCTATTTTGGTTCTTTTCGTATCATTGTTGGACAGTTATTGTTCACTCAGGGCCTCACGTTTCATCCTTTCTCCCTTACCTGGCCTTGTTTTGAAGCATATGTGTGCCTTTTTCCTTGACAATTGTGTATACACGCTGGTTGTCTCACTGCAAGATGCATATATACGCTTTGTTTGCGTGAACAGTCCCATACATTAGTTTTCCTTTCTTGTTTGCTAGGTCTGGTGGTTGTTGGGTGGAAATTGATGTTTTTTGAGTCTTCTTAGGTCTCTGTAGTTCTTGTTGAGTGCTTGTGGGATGACAGGAAACACTCTTTTGGTTGAATTTCTGGGCGAAGTCTTTCTCACCATCTTTTCATTTTTTATTGTCCTTGTACACTGGGTTGGGTGTTTTGTTGCTTGGTATCCTATTTGAGTTATCTATTTTTATACACAGTAGGGTTCTATATCTATTTTATTTTCAGTCCATGCATTTTTAGTTTTGTTATATTGAAATAAAAAAAAAAATGGCATTTTTCATTGCTTGGCATTTTTGTCTTTTGGAGTCTTTTTTATTATCCTAGTGCATATAGTGAAAGATTGCATTTTACTTGAGAATTGCAGAGTTAAATTTGAAAATTGCATTGGTTTTTAGAAGCATATAATTCATTGAAAGTTAAAGTTAAGACTTTGCATTAATTTCATATTTACTTTTCTTGGAGAGTCATAATTGTTGGCATGTTTTCAGACAGAGGCAAAGTATGCATGTTTGTCATTGATGGCGATGTCATTGATGGATAAGATCAACACGATCATTAGAGAAACAATAATGGCATGAAAATGGMAAGATCAATAGTGAAGAGCAACAGTGATCGTTGGATCGCATTCAGAATTCTCGATGACCATCAGATATGAATTCAGATAGGAGGAGCGCAAAGTAGAAGAAAATAGATCTCAGGTGTCATATCTGAGCCYGAGGACCAACCATCGTTGGATCCATAATAAGGAGCACAGTMTTCACATGCAATATGAAGCAGGCCTACAAAATCCTGAAATTAGGAGGACCATCCATCTTCAAGAAGGACACGTGGCAAGCGACTAGAATTTCCTTGACCTGGACATTGGATGAGTCAACGAAACATGGTGTGAGAACTTGCAATATGCGAAATCCTGAGAATTGATCAAGACCTTTGGATCGAGCTATGTTGTGGAATGTTGGATGTAGAGGGCACATGGTGAGCGATTGACATTTCCCTGACTGGAAAGTCAAAGAAAAGTGGTGCTCTATCCTATGAAATTGTGAAATGTGAAACCATGACATAATCTAAGTCGTTGATCAAAGGAAGATCATGGACTGTTGATCAGGCATGATGAAGGCCCGTGAAGTTGTGAAATCATGATAAGATATTGACCGTTGATCCAAGAGGGACATGTGGTGAGGGATTAATTTTTTGCTGACTGGAAATTCAAAGGAAGGAAATGCTCTAACCTTGCAACTCGCGATATGAGAAATCACGATAAGGTCTGACCCGTGGTCATAGAAAGGGTCACATCGTCGAAGGATTAAGGGAAGGAGATAATGTCTAGGCTCCATTTCTGGGATCACAACTTGGAGTGTCGAGACCCTTCATCATAAGAATTGCAATATGTGAGATCACAAAAGGATCTGAACCATCGAATTATCAAGATTGTGGACCGTTGATCTGACTCCATTTTAGAGTTTTGGATACTGAGAGTTGGAGGTGTCAAAGACACTCACGACAAGAATGTTGAAACAAAAAATCATGAAGCACCTTTTGGCGCAGCCTGTGGTCACTGACAATGGTCATGTGAGAGAGAGGAGATAGCGGAGTTAAGCTCCATTTCGGGGATCACAACTTTGAGCATCGAGACCCCTTGACACAGGATTTCTAAAATGTGAAATGAAAAATGCATATTGATTAGGCCCATGGTCATACCCAGGGGCATATGGGATAAACACAAGATGCTACATATTTAATCCAACGATGATGGCTATTTCAACATCTGATCGAAGGGATACTGTTGATATTTACGATTAACTGTTCAATTACGATTCATTTAGTAGAACAAAATCATGGTTCTTGGATGGTTGGCGATTGAGTGGCTGAAGCATTATTGGCCTAGGTATTCGAGGTGTAACTAAA
>JASDQU010754902.1:47905-58147 GCA_032191745.1 Picea mariana
TTGGTCTTTTGTCCTTCATTTCTCTACTCAGGGACAACATAACTGTTACACCCATTAGTATAAGTGCTTCCCAACAACTTGTACAGAGTTCCACACCGAACTCCCCTCATCAACACCATTGCTCCTCGTACCATCTTGCAAGTGCCCTTTCCCAATACAATATCCACTCCTGCATCATCCAACTTGCTTACAGATATTAGACTCCTAGCTAGTTTTGGAATGTGCAGAACCCTAGGGAGAGTTCTAATCCTTCCATCTTTTAACAACAACTTAACCCTTCCACGTCCCATGATTTTTGATGTCCAGTCATCTCCTAGGAATACATCACCACCATGATATTTTTCATATTCAGAGAACCACTCCCTGTGAGGAGTCATATGGTATGACACACCTGAGTCAATCAACCATACATCATGGTTTGCATGTGTACCTATAGATTCCAGGTAAACATCACCTCCTTCTTCAGTGGAGGTTTTCACCTCTGTGGAAGAGGTATTATCAGATCCCTTTGGTTTTTCAACCTTCTTAGACTTGCAATCTTTCTTATAATGCCCTATTTTACCACACTTCCAACATTTCCTCAATGATTTTCCTGGAGACTTAGATCTACCTGTAGATTTAGATCTCCCCCTCGAAGGCTTATCGAGATTCTTGTCTTGGGTACGACCTCTTACAAATAAAGCATCTGTGCTATGACTATCCATGATTTTCCACCTCATCTCTTTAGATAACAAGGATGAAACTACATTCTCATACTTCAATGTAGATTGAGTGGTACTACCAATTACTACAACCAGATTATCCCAAGAGTATGGAAAAGAACATAACAAAGCAATACACTTATCTTCTTCTGCAATCGTAATATTAACAGAGATGAGTTGACTTACCTGAGTATTAAAGTCATTCAGATGTTCTGTCACAGAATCTCCATCTTCCATCCTAAGATGATACAACTTCTTTCGAAGAAAAAACTTGTTTACCAGAGACTTTGATTGATACAAATTCCCTAACTTATTCCATAGTTCCTTGTCTGTAGATTCTCCCGAGACATTCAACAACACTGAATCTTCCAGGCAGAGTTGAATAGTACTCCTTTATCTTCTGTCCAACTTCTCCCAATCTTCCTTTGACATACCAATAGGTAGTGTACTATTAGTTTGTGTACTAGTAGGTTGTGTACCATTCGTCTATGTGCCAGTAGGATGCGTACCACTAGGTTGTGTACCAGGATCCACAACGATCCATTATTCTTTGTCTACAAGAAGGTCCTCCATCTTGAGCTTCCATAGCTCAAAGTTTTTACCATTGAACTTCTCTATCTTGATTCTAGAAGAGCTTTCCATTCCTCTTTATACACTTGAATAACCACTGCAAAATCTCTCACTAAACCGAGGTTTATCACAGACCCCAGATAAACTTGATCTATCAAGACTGAGCCAAACCCTCAACAACAAAGGCATCCCTCTAAAGCCAAAAATGAGCTCTGATACCACATGTAATTTTTAAGCCTGTGAAGTAAAGCAATGCATATACATTTTTAAGAAAAACAAAATTTAAGCAATGGCTCATACACATAGTACACAGAGATTTATATTAGAAACCCTCAACTGAGGAAAACCTCTCTTATATTCATTATATCAAATTTCACCATTCACCATACAATATATACAATGTTTTTAGGTATTCCGTAGATACCAAAACCCTAGTCCCTTAATAAGGGATTAATTTTGAAAACCGCTAAAAATAGCAAAAACCGCCCAACTCAGATGCAATTGTTGAATATGACACGCCCACACACACACATGCAAAGAATATAACACATACCAAACACCTTATGTTGTCGCAAGAGTTGACTCTAAGCTGTAATAGAGCCAAGACTTAGCACATTTTGAATGAAATAATAATTTGTTGATTGATCAGTCATATGAGGCTTCTAGAACTAGGTCTAAAACAAGCCTTTCAATCATTTATAAATTAGAAACGAAGAGGCATGACCTCATTTGCCTAATTTAATTAAAATAAGGAAGATGGATAGAAGATAGGGGATAAAGAAGACTGAAACAAAGAGTTAGGTATCTAATTCTGATAAGTCTAATCTTTATTTCAACAGAGGAATGACAAATAGCTTCAAATACCTACACATAGGTCTTGTCTCGCTCACAACAAGATAGAGAAAAATAAAACTGCGCACATATATAACTTGTAATTCAGGCAAAAATAGTGAAGCTACAGGTCTTTTTTTTCTCACAGCATAAATAAAGGAAAAGATTAACCTAATAGGGTGCCCAATAAATGACTACAATAGAGGTATTACTGAATTAAAGCCATTACAAGCTAAATATGTAAAGGAAGGAAGAAAGAATCAATGTAAACCTTGAGAAAATGATACAAGAAAAGATAGAATTACACAGTGACAAGGTATAGAATCTCTTAGCTTCTATTCTATATTTGCTGAAAGAAATGGCATTAGAAACCCAACCCCCAAAAGGCACTCGGGTTGTTCCCCCCTCCAAAATAAATCTACAATCTATTTCTTTATACAAAATTTGTCTCAATTAAAAAAACCCTTGGATTACCCACAACCTCTGCATACGTTATTGATTTTCAATTAGATGTGTTATATGACATTGGGTTTGTTTCAATAAGAAGGGCAGCCCTTCTTGTTGTGTGCTCACTATCCAGTAGCTTTTAAATATGCCCTTGAGGCACTCACCAGATAGCCCAAAACTACGAGTTCTGCAGTTTGAAATACACAGGTACAAGTCCACAAATTATTAATATTATTAATACCAAATCTGCTCCATCACATCTCCAACATGCTAGTTGTAATAATTCACATGAAGGGAGCAATAAACCACAAATCATCATAATTACCAATATCTAGAATTATAAATTTTCCAATGAGCAGGTACCATGTAATGAGCTAACAAGGGTGAGGACGCCCATGATAATGCGTTTACAAACCCATCCAACTATCTTCTGTATTTGTTCAGGGGCTTGAATGTTTTGTACAACATACATAAACTCAAAAATCTAAATGATGTTGCCCGCTTCCAAATACACTGAGAATGTGATATTTGAGCAACTTAATATATGCCCAAGCCAAGATCCGTCAAGAACAAAGCTGATGAAAAATCCTGCAATTGAAAGTGATAATATTCCTGGACCAAAGTGTTGATTATGACGAAACGAGTACCCAGGCTCACCCTTCTCATCAATGCTATCATCTATTCATTTTCCACATGCGTGCGAATATTCAGAAGCTCGAATTCTGCCTTTTTTCTTTGACAGAGGACGTTTTTATTTGACAGCTGGAACTCTTACCCATCGGCGTTTGATATGTATGATTGGAACCCCAACTTCGGGCCTTTTGGCTTTGGGGAAAGGGAGGAGTGGCTATTAAAATTACTCTGGTGGTCAAAATCCCGAAGAGGAACCACAAGCGAGTGTAAAAATGACCAAACATGATTAATTGTCTTGCACATTGCAGGACCCGAAGTACCAGCCTACCGTCAATCTTGATGGCATTGAGAAAAATGGACGTTGGCTCAAACAACTGGATGTTATTTCGATGAATGGTTCCTGAAGAATGAAGTTGGTGAAGTTTGCATATCCACCAAATCTGGGGCTCGCCACCAAAACTCAGATCACCATGAATACATCAATGTGTAGGGCATAATAGCCGATCTGCAGGCTCCTCCTATGGTTCGCATAGATTTTTTTTTTGTTCTAATCTGAATTGGCGCAGGAAATATCGATTCACCTTTGCTATAATCGGCTGAATGGTGCCTGAGTCCCATATTGAGGGCCGAGGTACTTCCACGAGATTCCAAGTAGCGCAACCTGTGGGTCATGATGATAATGTGAAAGTGGAAATACTTGGCATGATATCGCTGATAAAGAATGTCTCCATATTTTTACCTTGATACTTGTATGCTCGTCTTAAAACTACGTGACGATGGGATATGTCTCAGCACCTAGAAGCTCAGGCTCGGACACTTGACAGTTCATATTTTGTTATTTGTGCAGAGGAAAAATCCCACAGGTACAACCATACCATTTATTGTGAGCTTTATATGACCATTTGTTTAAATTCAGTTCCAACGCATAGTGCATGGCTTTGGTCCTCCCGTGGATTCTCTCCTTGGAGTCTTGTGTGAGTTGTCTTGTGACTTGGCATGTGTGTGGCTTTCAGTGGATAGTTTAGAGATTGGACGTGAAGGGTAGTTGACCCAATAATTTTTATATAAAAAAAAATGGTGCAAAGGTTTGGCTAAATAAACGATTTTTCTCTTTTTTACCAAACTTTAAAATAAAATAAAATATTAATTTAAAATTATATAAAATAATTTTAAAATAATATAAAAAAAAAATTGTAGTTTGGTTTTATAATTTGACACTTTTAAACTTATTTCGATAATCAAGGAATTGCGAACTAAGACCAATAAGAGACCTTGTAAAACTTTAAAGCTTTGAGATTTTGGCCAATTGTGACACAAGGCTTTGAGATTTTGACGGTAGAGAAGCTCGACAAAAATGGCGATAGGTTTAGAGGTTTTACTATAGTGGAAAAGCTTACGCCAGATGTCACAAGGATTTAAAGATTCACTGGCGACTCGAAAGCTTACGCTGGGTGACAAGGATTTAAATCTAGTGTAAACAAATTTTTTTTAGCGAGGAACACAAAGTTCAGAAACTTCGATATTTTTTCCAACATAGGCTCCATCTAGGGATGGTGCTTTTCTGCAAAGCACCAAGAACGGTAGACCACATGCCTTCATCCATTGGCCTACTTGAAATCAACATTATCAAACTTTGAACCCTATCATTTTACTTGCGCCTTTCCGAAACAAAAACCTCTTATGCATTCATTGGGCTATGGAGTCATAATGCCTTAAAACAAAACCATATTGGATGCCAAACTAAAAAGAGAACTACTTAATTGGAAACATACTGAAAACCACCGTTGTACTCTAGTGCTCGAAGTCAAGCTTATTTATATACATCACCTACTCTAACTAATATCACTGCTTTGTTCAAGTATATGAAAATTTCCGAATCAACCAAGTGAATATCCAACTAGCCAATTTAATTATGCTTCCATCCTTGAGAACAAAAACGATAGGAGCAACTGCAAATTTCAAAACATACCTTCGAAGCAAGTACTTACAGTTTTGAAAATCAGACCTCAAGAAGTCAGAAATAAAAAATTCAATGCCCCATTTTGACTCCATATAAACTGCTACTGGTTCGTAGAAGGGAAAAGATATGCCCCTTTTGCAGTTAATCCACACTTCCTTCTGTTGGGCAAGTTGTATGAAATGTCTTTGCGCACTTTGTCCACTACTGATTTTTTCTTCTTCTGGTGCAAGAATGTCACATTGAAACTTACTGGTCTATTGCTCAATAGTTGTTAAATAGAGAGGAGAGATCAATTGTTTAAGTAACCCCTACTTATATCCTTCATCTGTTGTCTAAAGATCTTCTTGATAGTTGTCATACATAGGCTAATTTATTTCATGATGTTGTCGATTGCTTTCCTGTTGAACAAAAGTTCCTTGCTGCTCTCGTCTTCAGAAACACTTTCATCATATTCATCAAATGAAGGAGGACTGTCGTAAGTTTTCGTGCGTGGTGAAGAATAAATCTTCTCTTCTTCATCTTCTGGATACTCATCATAAATAGGCTACTCATAGCAAGTTCCAGAACAATGAATTTCAGAAATTTTTGTTTTGTGAGGATCTAGAAAATATGGTTGAATATCAACAGACTCATTCTCATGAGTATTTACAACAATGACCATACTTGAAATCTCAATTACCTTTGGATGATTACAATCCTCCTGAAACTCTCCATGAAATGGATTTTTGGCAACATACAATTCATCATATTTCAGGACCTTTACTTGATCATGAAACTGATAAGGAAGGGATTTTGCCATAGCAAATTGACTATGTTCTATATCAGCAAACAGTGCTTGTATATGGCCTTCCATAAGTTGTTTGTCTTCATGAAGATCTAGAACAACGATTTCATCATCACGTTGTACAATTAAACTATTTTCAGCATCATTAATATTAAAAAACTTATTATGAAAGTATTCCTCTTGAACAACAGAATTAAAAATAGAGTCATATACGAATTATCTTGAATCTAGCTCTTCATCTGAAAAAACTGTTTTTGTCCTCATTGTTGCAGTAAATATGGTTGTGATCGGTTTGAAATCCTTCTAGCTTTCCGCTTCATATTCATGGAGTTTGGTTTGATCTTCTTCTTGAATGTGATCACAAGAGCTATCATATTCTTCTTCTTTATCAACAAACTCTTCCTCATCCTGATCATCTTCATCAACTGGAGAAATTTCTGATATTTCTTCCTCCTCTTCAAGAATATTTGTTTGATCTTTTTGTTTTATGAATTCTATATTGCAACAATCTTCAAAAAGGAGTTCAGTTGAATAGATCTTCTTACAATGTTGATGAAAAACTGTGTGAAAATTTGTCAATGAAGGAATACTGGAATGGGGTAAAGATTTATACTAGAGTCTAGCATCTCTTTCTAGTGAAAACATAAACAATTTGATGAGGACATATTCATGATGTACATCTGTTGGCACAAGGGAAAACCCAGGGTTCAATACTTCAACAATGCACCAACAAAACCCTAACTACCGTCCCTTTCGGCAACACCTGCGAAGCAGATGAAGTCCCACCCGAGATAGAGGTAGGGGGGGTTGCAGGACTCAGGTGTCTACAACCAAGCTGGGACACAGATCTGTGATTACAACACTTAACGGAGCACTTAAACAACAATATACCTTATTTCTTGAACCTCATTCTCATCACATATTAAAACCTTATTACAGTTCAACGTAGTAACAATAAATATCAAGCACTTCCAATCATTTAGCATATAGCATTAGCTCAGATATAGCATCCATTTACCTTTAATACCATTAAGAACTAAGAAATAACATCAAATCCATTCACCATACATTATAACAACAACACTAAGTAGATAAACACATAAACAACATCACACAAAGCACATCAAGACACAGGATATACGTGGTTCACCCCAGTGTGGGGCTACGTCCACCAACTTCTTCTCTTTTTCTTTATTAATCTTCAATATTCTTACATTCAGTTGCTCTTGTGCAAAAATCCACAGAGCCTAGCTTTGAAATGGACATGTGATCTGCGCACTGAGCACTGGATCCACCTTCCCCAAAATCAAGTCAAGGTGCAGAGCCTTACTTCACACAACCAGATTGCACAAAGCCACTTACAATCTCTTGCACTAAGCCAACATTAACACTTACTACATATTGTGCACATAGCCAACACCTAGGCTTATTACATTGCTTAGATACTTATTTATACATTTATAAAAAGGCCTAATCATGGGTAAACCCATGGGCCGACATCCCTTAACCCATTACATAAACCCTAGTAAACCCTTTTCTCGGTCCACAAGCCCAAAAAACAAGCGAGATCCACCGATCTCAGCTCCGCCTGGGAGCTCCATCTTCGACCAGCCTGTCGAAGTCCCAAAAGTGGTCAAACACGACCAATGTTTCCTCAAAACTTGGTCGAGGGCCAACAACATCCAATTCCTCCATTAGCTTGTGAAATTCAAACAAGTGTTGAGCAGGATTGTCGTCCACATATCCTCCAAATTTAGGAAGGAAATCTTCCCAAATTTTAATGTCTGGAACAACGTTTGGAGAACCATAAACATTTGTAAAGTCCAAAGGAGCAAACCTCGGAGCAATCTGAGCAGTGAATGAATTTGACATTTTGAAAACAGTGGAGTTGCCAGTGAATCATGTAGAGTCTTCGAACCAAGGAGTCTTTAGGTGAATTATCACATCAAATTGAATGCATATCCCTTGTTCACCATCAAGGAGTAGATCTAAACTTTTGTCGTAGCCCAGGAAAGATATAGACCTTCAAAACTGTCCCCGGCAATGGCGCCAGGAAATGTTGTCTGAAGAGTTGACTCTAGGCTGTAATAAAGCCAAGCCTTAGCACATTTTGAATGAAATAATAATTTTTTGATTGATCAGTCATATGAGGATTCTAGAACTAGGTATTAAACAGGCCTTTCAATCATTTATAAATAAAAAAGGAAGAGGAATGACCTCGTTTTCCTAATTTAATTAAAATAAGGAAGATGGATAGAAGTTAGGGGATAAAGAAGACTGAAACAAAGAGTTAGGTATCTAATTCTGATAAGTCTAATCTTTATTTCAATAGAGGAATGACAAATAACTTCAAATACCTACACATAGGTCTTGTCTCACTCACAGTAAGACAGAGAAAAAGAAAACTACGCACATATATAACTTGTAATTTAAGTAGAAACAATCAAGCTACAGGTCTTGTTTTGCTCACAGCATACACAGAGGAAAAGATGAACCTAACAGGCTTCCCAATAAATGACTACAACATAGGTATTACTAAATTAAATCCATTACAATATGAATATGTAAAGGAAGGAAGAAAGAATCAATGTAAACCCTGAGAAAACGATACAAGAAAAGACAAAATTACACAGTGACGAGGTATAGAATCTATTACCTTCTGTTCTATATTTGCTGAAAGAAATGGAATTACAAACCTAGCCCCCAAAAGGCTCTTGGGCTGTTCTCCCCTACAAAATAAATCTACAATCTATTTCTTTATACAAAATTTGTCTCAATTAAAAAAACCTTTGGATTACCCACAACCTCTACATACGTTATTGATTTTCAATTAGATGTGTTGGTGCTTCGTCTGACTCTTCGTTTTCTCCCAGATGCATTTGATATATTTTGTTCATGTATTTTATGACCATAATCACTGGCACTCAGATTTAATTACCACCTGGTTCTTAAAACTCTCTAGCTAAGTCAAAATTTGACTTTGTCTTTGTTTCAATAAGAAAGGCAACCCTTCTTGTTGTGTGCTCACTGTCCATCAAATTTTAAATATGCCCCTGAGACACTCACCAGATAGCCCAAAATTATGATTTCTGCGTCTTGAAATCCACAGGTACAAGTCCACAAATTATTAATACCAAACCCGCTCCATCACAACTCCAAAACGCCAGTTGTAATAACACACATGAAGGGAGCAACAAACCACAAATCATCATAATTACCAATATCTAGAATTATAAATTTTCCAATGAGAAGGTATCATGTAATGAGCTAATAAGGGTGAGGATGCCCATGATAATGCGTTTAGAAACCCATCCAACTATCTTGTGTATTCGTCCAGGGGCTTGAATGTTTTGCACAACATACAGAAACTCGAAAATCTAAATGATGTTTCCCGCTTCCAAATAGACTAAGAATGTGATATTCGAGCAAATTAATATACACCCAAGCCAAGATCCATCAAGAACAAAGTTGATGGAAAAGGCTGAAATTGACAGTGATAATATTCTTGGACCATAGTGTTGATCATGATGAAATGAGTAGTCAGGCTCGCCCCTCTCATCAATGTTATCATCTGTTCATTTTCCACTTGTGTGTGAATATTCAGAAGCTCGGCTTCTGCCTTTTTTCTTTGACAGAGGGTGTTTTTATTTGACAGCTGGAACTCTTACCCATCGACGTTTGATACATATGATTGGAATTGCGACTTTGAGCTTCGTGGGAAGGGAGGAGTGGCTATTAAAATTACTTCGATATTCAAAATCCCAAAGAGGAACCACGAGCGAGTTGAAAAATGACCAAACGTGATTAATTGTCTTGCACATTGCAGGACTCGAAGTACGAGCCTACCGTCAATCTTGATGGCATTGAGAAAACTGGATGCTGGATTGAACAATTGGATGTTATTTCAAGGAATGGTTCTTGAAGAATGAAGTTGGTGAAGTTCGCATATCCACCAAATCTAGGGCTCGCCACCAAAACTCACATCACCATGAATACATCAATGTGCTAGGCATAATAGTCGATCCGCAGGATCCTCCTATGGTTCGCATAGCTTTTTGTTTTTGTTCTAATCTGAACTGGTGCAGGAAATATTGATTCACCTTTTCTATAATCGGTCGAATGGTGCTTGAGTCCCAGATTAAGGGCCGAGGTACTTCCACGAGCTTCCAAGTAGCGCAACCTATGGGTCATGATGATCTTGTGAAAGTGGAAATACTTGGCGTGTGATCGCTGATAAAGAATGTCTCCATATTTTTACCCTGACACTTGTATGCACGTCTTATAACTTAGCGACGATGGGTGATGTCTAAGACACT
>JASDQU010754902.1:69433-83001 GCA_032191745.1 Picea mariana
ACCTTAACCATCTGCGTTAGCTTCTGTGTTCCAACGCTGTTTCAACACTGTTTTTCTGCGTCTGTGTTTGCATTTGTGTTGCAGCATGTTTCATCGATTGCCATCAATGACAACCTTGATCATCTGCGCCTTGATCATCTGCGTCATCTCTGTTGTAGGCATATTTCCAACACATGTCTGGAAGGATGCCATGGTGGAAGAGTACAATTCCATCATGAAGAATGATGTTTGGGAGGTAGTTTCTAGCCTTGAGTGGAAGTAAATAGTGACTTCCAGGTGGCTCTACAAAATCAAGTATGTTGTTGGTGGCAACACGGAGAAGTAAAAATATTGGTTTGTAGCTCAAGGGTTCTCATAGGTAGAGGGAGTTGACTATGATGAGACCTTCACTTTGGTTGCTAGATATATCTCAATTATGGCAGTGATATCCATTGTAGTAGATATGGGTTGGAAGATCCATCAGATGGATGTGAAGACCACATTTTTGAATGGTCTCATAGAGGAGGAGGTGTACATAGAGAAGCCACAAGGATTTGATGTGAATAGGAGAGATTCTCATGTGTACAGACTGAAGAAGGAACTGTATGGGTTGAAGCAAGCTCCTAGAACTTGGTATTCGAGGAAAGATACATACTTGCAATAGATAGATTTCAAGAATAGTGAGGCATATCCCAACCTTTACTTCATTGTGGTTGGGGAGGATTATCTCATTCTTGTGCTATATGTTGATGATCTCTTCATTACAGGAGCCAAGAGACCCATAGTTGATTGCAAGGAGAACCTTTCTTCATAGTTCGAGATGAAATGCATTGGATTGATGCACTACTTCTTGGGATTGGAGGTTTGGCAGGAGCCTGGACACATCTTTCTGGGACAAGGAAGATATGTGGTTGAAATTTTGAGGATATTCCAGATGGAGGATTGTAGGCCCATGTCCACACCCATGATAACCAACTAGAAAAAGCTTCATTCTTTCGAGTCAGAGTTGGTTGATCCCATGTTGTATCATCAATTGATTGGTTCGCTAATGTATCTAGTCAATATTAGACCAGATATTTGTTTTGTTGTAAACTCTCTTAGTCAGTTTATGGTACAGCCTCAAAAATTGCATTGGGTGGCAATAAAACATGTGCTTAGTTACCTTAAGGGTATGATGGATTATGGCCTGAACAATGAGAGAGGGGATGGAGTCAGATTGATTGGCTACATAGACTCAGATTGGGTAGGATATGTCAGTGACAGGAAGAGTACCTTAGGTTGTTTGTTTGGATTGGGCTCAATAGTTATGTATTGGTTGAATTGGAAGCAAAAGTTAGTGGATTTGAGTTTTTTAGAGCCTGAGTATATGGTATCTAGTAAGGCTAGTTGTGAAGCCATATTACTTCACAAGTTGTTGGTTGGAATATTTGGTGTGCATATGAGACCCAGAATGATTTACTGTGACAATTGGAGTTGTATAAAACTATCTGAGAATCCATTTTTCTATGATAGGTCTAAACACATCGATATTAGATATCACTTCATCTAGGACTATGTTCAGAGAAGGGTTATTGAGCTATAGTATATATCCACTGATGAGAAAGTGGCATACATCCTCCCTAAAGCTTTGGGGAGAGGCAAGTTTGTACCTTTCAGAGATAAGTTGGGAGTGGTGAGGAACACTTTCCTCGATAATAGGGAGTGTTAAATTAATTAAAACACATCAAGGACAAGTGTTTCTCATCACTTAGGTGCTTAGGGGTGAGAAAGTGTCCAATGTGGTCCCTAGTGAATTAATTTCATGTGATGTGAAATTAAAAGTGACTTTATGATACGTTAATGAAGTGGGTGACTAAAGGGTCTCTTAATCACCACCATTGATTTGATATAATCTCCATCGTTAGATCAAATGACTCTTCAACTTTCCTCATTGAGTCAAATTAGGGAAATAAGATGCCCCTTTTTTTTGGCACTTCTTCATGAGTTTTGGAGAGTGCAAGGGAGAGAGAATCGAACTGAGAAAGAGAAGTGCATTTGTAGACAAGAACATTCATCCCAAGGCTAATTATGGCAGACAAATAAAGGAGAGAAAGTACAATAGTGTATTGAGGTCGTATTGTACATATTCTAAGCAAAATGTACAACTATAGATTGGCACATAAATCGAGGAAGTGGATTGTACGATTTTCTGGGTGAGATTGGCACAAAAATTGAGGTAGGTGAGGATGCCATCGAGATACACCACCACAAAATAATTAGTGAAATTCCACAAGATATCGTTCATCATCCTCATGAAATTTGTTGGGGCATTTTTCAAACCAAAGGGCATGACCAACCATTCAAAAGGACCTTCTTTTGACTTGAAGGCAGTTTTCCATACATCTGTATGATCCATTGGGACCTGATGGTAGCCAGACTTTAGATCAATCTTACTGAATTATTTGTCTCCCTTGACCTGATCAAGGAGATTGTTGATTCGGGGAATCTAGTATCGATTCCTGATTGTGATTTTATTTATGGTCTAGTAATCAATGCAAAGTCTCCAGGTCTTGTTTTTCTTCTGCACTAGCACGATTGGGCTTCCACAAGGTGATGAGCTAGGTTGGATGTGCCCCTTGTGGAGAATTTATTGGATATGACACTTGATCTCCTCATTTTCTAGCAGAGAGCAGAGATAGACTGGACCATTGGGTAGCGGTGCGTCGAGGGTCAGATCGATGGCATGCTTTACCTGGCAATGCATAGGTACCTAAGTAGGTGAATATATTTGTATTCTTCGACGACCTTATTGAATTTCTTCTTATACATGGAGAGGTCAGACATAGAGGCCATGGATGTGACTTCAACCTTTCGCTCACTCTGAGAGCGAATCACAAAAAATACAAAATTCCCAGTCTGAGAAATGACCTTCGTGGATTGCTTGGAAGAGATCAAGGAAATAACGCTAGGTGGGACTACCTCATGTATCCTGTACAATTTCCTGTTCAAAGTAATAATAAAACTGAGAGGCATAGACTCACATACAACATGACATTTACCTAAATAAGTTTGTCTTAAAATAACATCACAAAATTCAAGGGGATAAACATCACACAATACCTCATCTTTGAATGGGTTGATGTCATTTGACAAGTGACATTGTTGGATGACGTGAAGATCACTTCCTTGATGGATCCATCCAATGGTGTAGGGTTGTGGGTGCATTTTTTTTGGCATGGCTAGACACTTGATGAACTTTGCTGAGATGAGGTTCTTCTAGCTACTTCTATTAACGATGAAGTGCAACGGAGTGCCTTTAACCCACATATGTGAATGAAAGAGGCACTCTCCTTCCTTTGGATCATCAGGTTCACTATGATGGATCTTTGTGGTAGCGATGTTGGCATTGGGTTCTGCATCAATGATTTATCTCCCCTTTTATAGTTCTGACTCAAAGTCGTAACCCACATCTGATTTAGAGGATTTTAACTCAACCACTAATGACTGTTTTGAGCGGAAATCAACAGTGTTATGCCAGGGGCTCTTATGGAAGTCCACTTCCTGGTATATTTCTTCCTCTTCCCTTGTCCTTTTCTTCTTCCTGCTTGGAATGGTTGTCCCGAGGTTTCCCATCTTTGCTTTGTCCTTTGTTCTACGGATTGGGGCTTCCCTTTCCATGCTTCTACAGTGAGGGGTTCCCATACCCAAAGTGTCATGTCTTTTGTTTAAGCTTCTGCTCGATTTTGACGACATATTGATAGGTCGTGTCCAAGGATGAGATATCCAAAAACTCTATTTATACCTGGATGTATCTATGCAGACCGTCACGGTAATTGAGCACCAGATGTCACTCATAAAATTTGATACCTAGCATGGTGCGCAAGGTATGGAAGACGTTGATTAAGTCTAGCACTATTTGGTCTCTTTCCTGCTGCAGTGTGGTCCATATTGTAAACAAGTTGTCATAACTTCCAACAGGGTAGTATTGTTCCTTAATAGAATCCATGAAGGAACCCCAAGTGGGTGCAACTACAAATAATGTGGATCACTCTATTTCATGTTTCTCATAGAAAGTCTCCTACCAATATTTGACATGGGGGACAACCTTGATGAGTGAAAATGTAATCTTTTATCTATCAGAAAAGTTGTGGATAGAAAAAAAATACCCTTCTAGAAGGTTTAACCAGTTATCTACGACATTCACATCAATTTGACCTTCAAATATAGGAATATCAAAATTGATATGTACCTTGAAGGGGGTGGTGCCTCCACTTGAGGGGGATGCATCTTGACAGTCGTCAAAGGATTTGTGCAAAGTTGTCCATCATCTCATTCCTCTGTCACTCAAGGGATTCCTAGAGAGACATTTTCAAAGGATCTCTTGTCCCTTCATTTTTTTTTTGCCTGCCATGGATGGTTTCTTGGGCATGTGAGAGCAGTTTTCCTCAATATAAGCAATCTCGAGACCAAACTCTCTATACCCTGACCGCTTCAGAGACATGCATTAAAAAAAATGACAAGGAGGAGACCGCTCTGATACCACTGATCTAGATATATGAGAGAAATGAAATGAAACCACATAATTATAATATGAACACAAATATAGTGAACAATAACAGAGATACAGTAAAACTTGACTTCTATTAAATAAGAAATATGTTGAAAACTATAAAATGAAGACTGAAACAAGCTTGCTAGAATGGTGGCAACTTATCTCTGAGAAGAGATGTGGAAGCTATGATCATTTGAAATAAGATGAGTACAATGAGGCTTTGATGGAATTTTTACAATAAACATGAATTCCGAAACCCCATACATCCAAAAACCTAACCCTAGGAGATGAAGCCCCAAAAGTCATGTGGGCCCTGTTGGGGTAAGTTAGTACATCAACTTCCTGTGGTCATAAATTTTGCATACGATCTCCATTTAGGGTGCACAGTATCTCATTGGAAAGGTATCGATGAAGATATTCATTTTGGGGGCTCATTCAAAGTGTTTGTAATTTATTGAGGTGCTCGATAATGAAAAACGATGTTTAGGCCTTCAAAATGTCCTCGAAAGTTCAGGACTCGAAAAACTGCTAAAAATACTAATGTGCCAAAAGAATGTTTTGAGAAAGTTGGACTAGGTGGGTGGCCATCGATATCCTCCTGGATAAATCTTCCCCCATTAGGAAGTAATGGTCTCCATTGCATTGAGTTCCCCCATCAGGTGAGGAATTTTTTACTAAATTTGGCCCAGGGTGAGCTACTTGCCTTGGTGTAGGAGCTTCCCTGCTTTGACAACCCAATAAAGCTAGATCTTCTATTAGCAGGTGCCCTTGACCTGTAATTCCATGATACAATCAGTGGATTGTTGTTCCATGTAGTTAGGGTTAAGATTTGTTGGTGTCAACTCTTCTACTATCTCTGAGGTGTTCAATAATGGTGGAAAATAGGGTCGAAGGAGGTCTAGATTGAACATTGGGTGTAAGCCAAGGAAGGGGGGAATGTTGAGATCAAAAGAATTGCCACCCTTAACCTTGTTGATTGTGTACAGTCCATATCAGAATGGACAAAGCTTGCAATGAGGCCATGTCAGGCGTTCTTTTCTGGAAGTGCATCCAAACTTTATCTCCCACCTGAAATTGGTGTGGCACCTAGTGTTGATCATGGCGCTCTTTGTAATTGGAATTGGACTTTTGTAAAATATCCTAAACCTGTTGGTGGATGTGTTGGATCTGCTCAATGAACCAGGTGGCTTTGTCATATTCAGTTGGATCATGCAACGAGTCTTTCTGGGTGGCTACAAGGGGTAGTGCAACATCCATAAAACCCAATGGTTGAAATCCCAACCCTACTTGAAAGGGGATGTGGCATGTTGAGTTATGCATGGATCTATTGTAGTTGTGGTGAACATAGGGAAGAATCTCATCCCAGGTGCGGGGGTCCTTGGAATTGTACATGCACAGGATGTGCATGATCATTCGGTTGACGACCTGGTTTTGGCCATCTATCTCGGGGTGGAAGGCAGTGGACATGGTGATATTGGTGTCTAGGAGTGACTAGAGGCTCGACCATAATGTGTTTAGGAAATGGTTTTCTTGATCTGAGATAATAGTTTGTGGGATCACAAAGTGTACCTTAACTCATTCAAATAAGAGCTTCGTAGTGGACTCTGTTGTGATGCACTTCATGCAGGTGGCCATAATCACCATTTTGGAAAAGAAATCAACAACCAAAAAGACACATACATTTCTCCTCTTGGTGGAGGGAAGGTTCGACATGTAGTCCATTGAGATGGATTGCTAGGACCTATTAGGAGTAGGAAGAGGAGTGTATAGGCCTTGTTTCTTAGTGGTCGGTTTGGAAATAGCATAGGAAGTGCAAGACCAGATATACTTGATGACATCATGTTGAAGTTTCGACCAGTAGAAATGTCATTGCAATATTGCCACTGTCTTTTCCACACCGAAGTGTCCTGCCACCCGATTGTAGTGGTATTCCTAAATAAACTTTGATGGATCACTTGATGGAACGCAGAGGTGGCCCATATGGAACAACAACCCATCCTGGAGATGTAAATTACTAAAATTTTTGTTTGCACCCAACATCTGGTAGGTGTTGGCGAAGTCCAGATCTATCTCATAGAGGTGGGCCATCTGAATCTCTCATGGATTCAAGAGTCTAGCACTGTGGTGACTGTCACGATTGGAGGTCGACTGAGGCAATCAATGAATCAGTTGGTACTTGCTATTTTATACTTTATGTTGAGGTGGAACTACTACAAATATGTGGACCAATTCTGATGTTGGTCATTCTGTAGTTTTCCTTGTGTTTGCATGAACTACAATGGATTATGATCAATGTGGATGATTTTCTCCTTCATGAGAATGTATTGCCTCCATTGGTGGTAGGTTTGCACATTGGAGTAAATTTCTTTATCATAAGTAGGGTAATTACAAATGACATTTGATAGTGTCTCTCTATGATAGGCCACATGGTGGTCATGCTGAGTGAGGACTGCACCCACAACATAGTCTAAAACATTTGTCTCAATCTTAAAGGGTTGTTGCAGGTCAAATAATGAAAGCACTAGGGCTAAGCACAAGTGTTGATTCATATCATCAAACTCTTTCTGTTGGGACAGGCCCCACAAAAGTTTTTCCTTACCACCACCCCTGGTTATTTGGTTGAGGGACCATGCAATATGGGAGAATCCCAACACGAACCTGCAATAGAAATTGTTAAGGCCTAAGAAGCTTTGAAGCTCAGTGAGCGTGGTTGGGGTTGGCCAGTCATGGATGAATTGGATCTTAGCTAGATCAACATGCACACCATGAGCATCACCAATGTAGTCTAGGCATTGGACCCTATCCATGCCAAAGGAACATTTTTCCAAGTTGACATATAGCTTGTGTTGCCGGAGAGTGTGCAGAACTTGTTGAATATGATACAAGTATTCTGCCAAAGTCTTTTTGTAGAGGAGGGTGTCATCCAGATACACCACCACAAAATAATTAGTGAAAGGAAAAAATATATCATCCATTATCCTCATGAAAGTTGTTGGGGCATTTTTCAAACCAAAGGGCATGACCAACCATTCAAAAAGACCTTATTTTGACTTGAAGGTAGTTTTTGATACATCTGTCTGCTCTATTGGGACTTGATGGTAGCCAAACTTTAGATCAATCTTATGAAGTATTTGGCCCCCTTGAGTTGATCAAGGAGATCATCGATTCAAGGAATCAAGTACTAGTTCCTAACTATGATTGTATTTAGGGCTCGATAATCAATGCAGAGTCGCCATGTCTCATTTTCTTCTACACCAGCTCGATTGGGCTTCCACAAGGTGATGAGCTAGGTTGGATGTGCTCCTTGTGGATTAGTTCTTGGATCTGATGCTTGATCTAGTCATTTTCTAGTAGAGAGCAGTGATAAACTAGCCCATTGGGTAGTGATGCACCGAGGGTCAGATCGATGTGATGCTTGACCTGACAGTGCAAAGGTACCCCAATAGGTGATGAGAAGATTTCTTTGTATTATTTCATGACCTTATCCACTTTATTTTGCTGCATGGATAGGTCAGACGTGGAGGCCATGAATGTGGCTATAACCTTTTTCTTACTCTGAGAGGGAATCATGAAGAATACAAACTTCTCGGTATCATAATTGAACTTTCTCCACTACTTGGCAGAGATCAAGGAAATAACACTAGGTGGGACAACCTCAGGTATCTTGTACAATTTCATGTTCAAAGTAATAATAACATTGCAAGTCCTAGACTCATATACAACATGACATTTCTATAAATAGGGTTGTCCCAAAAGAACATCACAAACTTCAAGGGGAGAAACATCACACAATACCTCATCCTTGAATGGACTGATGTCGTACGAAAGGAGACACTGTTGGCTGACGCGAAGATTTCTTCCTTGACGGAGCTATCCAAGGGTGTAGGGTTGCGGGTGTGGCATTGTTGGTAGGTCTAGCCACTTGAATACCTCTTCGAAGATGAGGTTCTTATGACTACCACTATCAATGATGAAGTGCAGTGGAGTTCCTTTCACCCACATTTCTGAATGAAAGAGGTGCTTGACTTCCTTTGGCTTCGTCAGGTTCACTGGGATAGATATTGGTGGTAGTGACGGTGGCACTGGGTTCCATGTCAATGATCTGTCTCCCCTTTTCTGGTTCTGACTCAGAGTCTGAATCCACATCTGATTCAAAGGGTTTTACCTCAATAAGTAACGACTTCGTTGAGAGACAATCAATAGTGTTATTCCAGAGGCTCTTATGGAAGTCGCACCACTTCCTTGTATCTTTCATTGTCTTCTCGGTGTCCTTCTTTGCTTGCAGATTGGACTGGTTTTCCTGAGGTTTCCCATATTTGATCCATCCTTTGTTCTGCCAGACAAGACATCCATTTCCCTACTTCTGTTGTGTGGGGTTCCCAGACCCAAACTGTCATGTATTTTGTTTAATCTTTTGCTCGATTTTGACGACATATCAATAGGTCTATCACAAAAAAAAATTCCTCACCCCATGCAACTTGCTTGGATGGCCTTTCTATTTTCCTATGTAGAATTGAAGTCCCCTTTTGTACCTTCCAAAGCCAAAAAGCACTTTTTTCCACATGTATGTGCCCTATCAATTAGAACAAGCATATACACAAGTTTCTCCACTACACCCTGTGTACATTGGGTTTGGTGCTCAAAATTAAAAATTATGTCGGGTTTCCATGCCATGTCATGAGATCCATGGTCCTTGACCTTCCATATACTGGAAACTCTCTGACTTGACCCTTCAGTTCCATTTGAAGGCTATAAATTGAGCCATATCCAATCCTTGAGGAGGAGAACAATTCAACTTTGAGAGAAAAGACACTCTAGAGAAGTTTCACTTCATATTGAGTCTGCATCCCTTTGTGCTTGAAAGTATGAACTCCTTGTTCAGTCCCCAAGCTCTTCCTTCTTTGTGATGGAGAACCTCATTGTCTCCTTTATATGAGATTACCTTTGGTGGAGGATTGAAGTGGTGAAGCCCCAATTGTAGGGACTTAGTTTCTCGATTCCGATGTGTGTCATTATAGAAGTTTGTCACCCATATACTTCTACTGATTATTTTAATATAAATACTCTTTTCTCGTCCAATTGATATCTTGCAAATATTCAAATTATTATTCCATGGGCGTATTTTTCATGTATGTTAATGAATTATGGTAATATATATGCTAACATTATATATTATCACCATATTCTTGCGTATCTTGGTTGTTGAGGACAAGTTGAAGGTATAGATCTTTGAGCTGCATGCTCAATGATGGTCTTCATCGAATGTCCGGATGAGGTAGGCTCTTTGCCTTGTCTTCTTAGAATTTCATTTATATAGCATATTTGGGATTAGAGTTTATTTTTGCATGTCATTCTGTCTATTGTGGTTTACCCCATGCCATAGATATATTTTCATTGTAATAGAATTGGTGACCATACTAGGGATTGATCTTATTTGTTGGGGTTTAGAGTGTTTATCTCCTTGATTTTCTCTCTATTAGCCCGAGTTTCCTTGTCGCTTGATTGCTTGGAAGCCTGTTTTTACTTTGCATCTGATTTTCTTGGCTTAACCCTTTCCCTAGCAGTGTTTTACTATATATACGTGGTTTTTCCCTTGACAAACGCGTACATACATGAGTTTTCCTCCTATAGGGTGTGTACATACGCGAGTTTTTCTCAAACAGTTGCGTACATTAGCTCTTTAGTCTTGCTGGTTGAGTTTGGTGTTTGCTGGGTGATTTTGTTGGTTGCTGAGTTTTCTTGGGTCTCTGTACTGACTGTTAAGTGCTTACAGAGTGGTAGGAAACCTTCTTATTGTTGAATTTTTGGGCGGTATTCTTTCTTATCATCTTTTTCATTTGTTGTCCTTGCACATTGGTCTAAGTGTTTACTTCTTGGTATCCTGCTTGGATTGTCTCTTTTTTCTTATAGTAGGGTCTATATGTGAAGCTTCTATTCAGACCTTGCATTTTGTTTTCTTTATATTGAAAAAAAAAAATTGCTTTTTTAATTACTTTGCAATGATTTTGACACATGTGGAGAGATTGCATTTCATTGAAATGGTAGAGATTTCTTTGAAAAGTTGCATTTAGAAGCATACCATCTCTTTGGAATTCAATATTAGTACTTAATAGTGTTTTTACATTCTCTTATTTTATATGTTGAGTCATAATACCATCAGTTTCATGACCACACCTCTTGAGTAGGTAGAAGCCATTAAAAGTAACATTGATTAATTAAAATTGATTAGAAATGGTTTTATTTTTCAGGGTACATAAACAAGTATAGGACATAGGGACTTGGAATAGGATTTTGTGAGTAAACTTCTCCAAGGTTATTAAACTAAACATATGTGTCTGACCAGGGAGTGGTGAAACCCATTGTGTAATTAGTGATGTCAAGAGACTCGGATCACACCGGAGTTAAGCACGAGGTCGTGCGAAGTTGGTTGTAGAGATAGCCCTCTAATACCTTATTAGCGTCAGATATATTTATGGGGTTCTATTCGTATTTGGGGGTCTTTCTAGTACCTTTACCTCTATGAGAGGCAGTGCTTTCAATATTTCGATATTTTTTACCCTACCCATACGATGGACCAAACTTACGACTATTCATCTGCGCATTGGTTATATTGTGGTGATTGTAGTTGCTTGACAGAAGTAGCCACATAGGTTACTTGTAGGCGTGATTCTACAGGTACCCTAAGTCATATAAGGGTCGGACAACACACAACCTTTATGGAGGATTACCTCTCCATGGGGATATGAACGATTGTGTTGTTAATCCCATGAGGACCCTTATAACTGATTTTGATACCTCCAATATTTTGAAGGGATTCTTAGGCCCCTCTTAGGTGAGACATACCTACTCTAGTGAGGGAGGCCCCTTTTCAGCCACTATATATTGTTTGTGTGCATTGGATATTGTTCTTTATTTTGGTGTGATATTTGACTATTAGTTGTCCTTAGGATTTTGTATTTCATTGTGAGTATTGACTGCTATGGTCGATGGAGACCTTGTGACTCCCTCAGTTAGCACTACCTAGCCCATTGTCTCTTCTCAGTCCATGGGGATGAATCCTTTTATATTTTTGAGCAGTACGTCGGATCATAGTACTCATCCAAAGCCTTGGGCCTCTAATTATTTCTCTTTTGGTATGCTAGACATGACTTCGCTCTTGTCATCCTCTTTTTCGATGTCTCATGTGAATCTTAATTTTGGGTCTGGGGGCATGATGCCTCCTTGTTCTCCTTTTTCGGTTGGTGGGAGTCATATCCCTCAACCAACTCTTATGATAGGAGGTTGGAACCCTCCTTCCACTGGATCCAATCATAGCTTTGCTTCTCTAGGATTTAGTACTCAAATGGGTGTTCCTTCTACTTCTTACATCCTGTCTATCTATCCTTCTTCAACTATGTTGGTTCCTATGAATGCTTTTCTCACGAAAAACCTCCCTTTGTCCTTTGGTGTTTCATCCGTAGGGATTTATTTTATATTATGGGAAACCCCTTGCATGAAGTTCCTTCATCTGGGGGAAACATATATCCTCACCTGAGTGCCCCATGTCACGCCACTTTCTCCTTGCAAGCGGCCTCCTCGGTGATGATTCCATTACAAAATTTTTTGAATTAATTGGGAGGAGGCTACTTTCCTACTAGAAAGGGCCATGGTGTATACCAAAACCCTACTTGTCTTGCGATCTCTCATAACCAGTCTTTCCCAGGACCTTGGTCTCTGATGCCGCAACCAGTTGTTGCATGTCATGTTGGAAGCACACGTCCATGTTGAAAATACTAAGGCAACTGAGAGGGGGGGTGAATAAGTTGTTACTGAGCTTAAACGATTTATGACTTATTTAAATCATTTTCAATCTCTTCCAAGTGACCATCAATATTATACAAGATATGAAAAACAAAAATAAAGAACATCAGTCACACATAAGATATACACAAAGACATTTTCATGAGGAAACCCATAAAGGGAGAAAACCTCTTCTTCTTCAAATGATAGGAAGTATTTTAAGTTATGTACATCATCTATCTTTGAGCACCAACTCAATGTCAGGCTACTACCTCTGTTTTACAAGCTCCAACTTGTTTGAGAGCACCAACACTCTGATTTATCTAGCACCCACTAGAAGGAAGCATCAACTACCTAATTATTCCAGCACCAATTGGAGTTATACAAGCACCAACTTGCATACAAAAAACTCTATGTTTTCCCAAGCACCACCCTGCCACCCTGTTTTCTAGCCACCACTAGATGGAAGATCCAACTTCTAATATTCAAGTACCAACTTGAATATCAGAGGACCACAGTCCTCCCTAGCACCACCCTATGTCCCTGATTATAAATAAATGATTGAATAACCAACAATACATGTATCTCAATTCTTACCACTTCTCTTGTGTCCTGCAATTCTTCTATGCTTCTTTTTGTTCTGCCATTCTGCTCTGCTTCAAACTGTTTTGCAATTCTTCTCTTACTTTTATCTGTTCACCATATGTTACTCATCTCTGAGTTTGACCTCACACTGTGCATACTGTAATTTTTTCCTTTCTTACAGTTTAACTCATTTTTCTTCATGGAACAACCAACTACTCCCCATCACTTGTCGCAATTGTTTTTGCACTGCTACCCTTAAGTTACTCCACGAATCTCCTAGGGAAAAAACACTTCAACAACCGAATCACAAACCTTCCAAGAACCATGATTCAATTATGCTAATTGAATCATAATTGAATAGTTAATCATGAAGATCAACAGTAGCCCTTCGATCAGATTCTCAAATAACCAGCATCGTTGGATTAAATGTGTGGGGTCTTGTGTTTATCCCATATGCCTACTAGTTGTGACCACGGGCCTAATCAAAATGCGTTTCACATTTCACATTTCAGAAATCATGTGTCGAAGGGTCTCGATAGTCCAAGTTGTGATCCCCAAAATGGAGCTTAGCTTCGTGCTAGCTCCTCCCTGTCACATGACCACCGGTGGTGAACCTTCCAAGAACCATGATTCAATTATGCTAATTGAATCATAATTGAATAGTTAATCATGAAGATCAACAGTAGCCCTTCGT
>JASDQU010754902.1:83021-97178 GCA_032191745.1 Picea mariana
TGAGAATCCATTTTTCTATGATAGGTCTAAACACATCGATATTAGATATCACTTCATCTAGGACTATGTTCAGAGAAGGGTTATTGAGCTATAGTATATATCCACTGATGAGAAAGTGGCATACATCCTCCCTAAAGCTTTGGGGAGAGGCAAGTTTGTACCTTTCAGAGATAAGTTGGGAGTGGTGAGGAACACTTTCCTCGATAATAGGGAGTGTTAAATTAATTAAAACACATCAAGGACAAGTGTTTCTCATCACTTAGGTGCTTAGGGGTGAGAAAGTGTCCAATGTGGTCCCTAGTGAATTAATTTCATGTGATGTGAAATTAAAAGTGACTTTATGATACGTTAATGAAGTGGGTGACTAAAGGGTCTCTTAATCACCACCATTGATTTGATATAATCTCCATCGTTAGATCAAATGACTCTTCAACTTTCCTCATTGAGTCAAATTAGGGAAATAAGATGCCCCTTTTTTTTGGCACTTCTTCATGAGTTTTGGAGAGTGCAAGGGAGAGAGAATCGAACTGAGAAAGAGAAGTGCATTTGTAGACAAGAACATTCATCCCAAGGCTAATTATGGCAGACAAATAAAGGAGAGAAAGTACAATAGTGTATTGAGGTCGTATTGTACATATTCTAAGCAAAATGTACAACTATAGATTGGCACATAAATCGAGGAAGTGGATTGTACGATTTTCTGGGTGAGATTGGCACAAAAATTGAGGTAGGTGAGGATGCCATCGAGATACACCACCACAAAATAATTAGTGAAATTCCACAAGATATCGTTCATCATCCTCATGAAATTTGTTGGGGCATTTTTCAAACCAAAGGGCATGACCAACCATTCAAAAGGACCTTCTTTTGACTTGAAGGCAGTTTTCCATACATCTGTATGATCCATTGGGACCTGATGGTAGCCAGACTTTAGATCAATCTTACTGAATTATTTGTCTCCCTTGACCTGATCAAGGAGATTGTTGATTCGGGGAATCTAGTATCGATTCCTGATTGTGATTTTATTTATGGTCTAGTAATCAATGCAAAGTCTCCAGGTCTTGTTTTTCTTCTGCACTAGCACGATTGGGCTTCCACAAGGTGATGAGCTAGGTTGGATGTGCCCCTTGTGGAGAATTTATTGGATATGACACTTGATCTCCTCATTTTCTAGCAGAGAGCAGAGATAGACTGGACCATTGGGTAGCGGTGCGTCGAGGGTCAGATCGATGGCATGCTTTACCTGGCAATGCATAGGTACCTAAGTAGGTGAATATATTTGTATTCTTCGACGACCTTATTGAATTTCTTCTTATACATGGAGAGGTCAGACATAGAGGCCATGGATGTGACTTCAACCTTTCGCTCACTCTGAGAGCGAATCACAAAAAATACAAAATTCCCAGTCTGAGAAATGACCTTCGTGGATTGCTTGGAAGAGATCAAGGAAATAACGCTAGGTGGGACTACCTCATGTATCCTGTACAATTTCCTGTTCAAAGTAATAATAAAACTGAGAGGCATAGACTCACATACAACATGACATTTACCTAAATAAGTTTGTCTTAAAATAACATCACAAAATTCAAGGGGATAAACATCACACAATACCTCATCTTTGAATGGGTTGATGTCATTTGACAAGTGACATTGTTGGATGACGTGAAGATCACTTCCTTGATGGATCCATCCAATGGTGTAGGGTTGTGGGTGCATTTTTTTTGGCATGGCTAGACACTTGATGAACTTTGCTGAGATGAGGTTCTTCTAGCTACTTCTATTAACGATGAAGTGCAACGGAGTGCCTTTAACCCACATATGTGAATGAAAGAGGCACTCTCCTTCCTTTGGATCATCAGGTTCACTATGATGGATCTTTGTGGTAGCGATGTTGGCATTGGGTTCTGCATCAATGATTTATCTCCCCTTTTATAGTTCTGACTCAAAGTCGTAACCCACATCTGATTTAGAGGATTTTAACTCAACCACTAATGACTGTTTTGAGCGGAAATCAACAGTGTTATGCCAGGGGCTCTTATGGAAGTCCACTTCCTGGTATATTTCTTCCTCTTCCCTTGTCCTTTTCTTCTTCCTGCTTGGAATGGTTGTCCCGAGGTTTCCCATCTTTGCTTTGTCCTTTGTTCTACGGATTGGGGCTTCCCTTTCCATGCTTCTACAGTGAGGGGTTCCCATACCCAAAGTGTCATGTCTTTTGTTTAAGCTTCTGCTCGATTTTGACGACATATTGATAGGTCGTGTCCAAGGATGAGATATCCAAAAACTCTATTTATACCTGGATGTATCTATGCAGACCGTCACGGTAATTGAGCACCAGATGTCACTCATAAAATTTGATACCTAGCATGGTGCGCAAGGTATGGAAGACGTTGATTAAGTCTAGCACTATTTGGTCTCTTTCCTGCTGCAGTGTGGTCCATATTGTAAACAAGTTGTCATAACTTCCAACAGGGTAGTATTGTTCCTTAATAGAATCCATGAAGGAACCCCAAGTGGGTGCAACTACAAATAATGTGGATCACTCTATTTCATGTTTCTCATAGAAAGTCTCCTACCAATATTTGACATGGGGGACAACCTTGATGAGTGAAAATGTAATCTTTTATCTATCAGAAAAGTTGTGGATAGAAAAAAAATACCCTTCTAGAAGGTTTAACCAGTTATCTACGACATTCACATCAATTTGACCTTCAAATATAGGAATATCAAAATTGATATGTACCTTGAAGGGGGTGGTGCCTCCACTTGAGGGGGATGCATCTTGACAGTCGTCAAAGGATTTGTGCAAAGTTGTCCATCATCTCATTCCTCTGTCACTCAAGGGATTCCTAGAGAGACATTTTCAAAGGATCTCTTGTCCCTTCATTTTTTTTTTGCCTGCCATGGATGGTTTCTTGGGCATGTGAGAGCAGTTTTCCTCAATATAAGCAATCTCGAGACCAAACTCTCTATACCCTGACCGCTTCAGAGACATGCATTAAAAAAAATGACAAGGAGGAGACCGCTCTGATACCACTGATCTAGATATATGAGAGAAATGAAATGAAACCACATAATTATAATATGAACACAAATATAGTGAACAATAACAGAGATACAGTAAAACTTGACTTCTATTAAATAAGAAATATGTTGAAAACTATAAAATGAAGACTGAAACAAGCTTGCTAGAATGGTGGCAACTTATCTCTGAGAAGAGATGTGGAAGCTATGATCATTTGAAATAAGATGAGTACAATGAGGCTTTGATGGAATTTTTACAATAAACATGAATTCCGAAACCCCATACATCCAAAAACCTAACCCTAGGAGATGAAGCCCCAAAAGTCATGTGGGCCCTGTTGGGGTAAGTTAGTACATCAACTTCCTGTGGTCATAAATTTTGCATACGATCTCCATTTAGGGTGCACAGTATCTCATTGGAAAGGTATCGATGAAGATATTCATTTTGGGGGCTCATTCAAAGTGTTTGTAATTTATTGAGGTGCTCGATAATGAAAAACGATGTTTAGGCCTTCAAAATGTCCTCGAAAGTTCAGGACTCGAAAAACTGCTAAAAATACTAATGTGCCAAAAGAATGTTTTGAGAAAGTTGGACTAGGTGGGTGGCCATCGATATCCTCCTGGATAAATCTTCCCCCATTAGGAAGTAATGGTCTCCATTGCATTGAGTTCCCCCATCAGGTGAGGAATTTTTTACTAAATTTGGCCCAGGGTGAGCTACTTGCCTTGGTGTAGGAGCTTCCCTGCTTTGACAACCCAATAAAGCTAGATCTTCTATTAGCAGGTGCCCTTGACCTGTAATTCCATGATACAATCAGTGGATTGTTGTTCCATGTAGTTAGGGTTAAGATTTGTTGGTGTCAACTCTTCTACTATCTCTGAGGTGTTCAATAATGGTGGAAAATAGGGTCGAAGGAGGTCTAGATTGAACATTGGGTGTAAGCCAAGGAAGGGGGGAATGTTGAGATCAAAAGAATTGCCACCCTTAACCTTGTTGATTGTGTACAGTCCATATCAGAATGGACAAAGCTTGCAATGAGGCCATGTCAGGCGTTCTTTTCTGGAAGTGCATCCAAACTTTATCTCCCACCTGAAATTGGTGTGGCACCTAGTGTTGATCATGGCGCTCTTTGTAATTGGAATTGGACTTTTGTAAAATATCCTAAACCTGTTGGTGGATGTGTTGGATCTGCTCAATGAACCAGGTGGCTTTGTCATATTCAGTTGGATCATGCAACGAGTCTTTCTGGGTGGCTACAAGGGGTAGTGCAACATCCATAAAACCCAATGGTTGAAATCCCAACCCTACTTGAAAGGGGATGTGGCATGTTGAGTTATGCATGGATCTATTGTAGTTGTGGTGAACATAGGGAAGAATCTCATCCCAGGTGCGGGGGTCCTTGGAATTGTACATGCACAGGATGTGCATGATCATTCGGTTGACGACCTGGTTTTGGCCATCTATCTCGGGGTGGAAGGCAGTGGACATGGTGATATTGGTGTCTAGGAGTGACTAGAGGCTCGACCATAATGTGTTTAGGAAATGGTTTTCTTGATCTGAGATAATAGTTTGTGGGATCACAAAGTGTACCTTAACTCATTCAAATAAGAGCTTCGTAGTGGACTCTGTTGTGATGCACTTCATGCAGGTGGCCATAATCACCATTTTGGAAAAGAAATCAACAACCAAAAAGACACATACATTTCTCCTCTTGGTGGAGGGAAGGTTCGACATGTAGTCCATTGAGATGGATTGCTAGGACCTATTAGGAGTAGGAAGAGGAGTGTATAGGCCTTGTTTCTTAGTGGTCGGTTTGGAAATAGCATAGGAAGTGCAAGACCAGATATACTTGATGACATCATGTTGAAGTTTCGACCAGTAGAAATGTCATTGCAATATTGCCACTGTCTTTTCCACACCGAAGTGTCCTGCCACCCGATTGTAGTGGTATTCCTAAATAAACTTTGATGGATCACTTGATGGAACGCAGAGGTGGCCCATATGGAACAACAACCCATCCTGGAGATGTAAATTACTAAAATTTTTGTTTGCACCCAACATCTGGTAGGTGTTGGCGAAGTCCAGATCTATCTCATAGAGGTGGGCCATCTGAATCTCTCATGGATTCAAGAGTCTAGCACTGTGGTGACTGTCACGATTGGAGGTCGACTGAGGCAATCAATGAATCAGTTGGTACTTGCTATTTTATACTTTATGTTGAGGTGGAACTACTACAAATATGTGGACCAATTCTGATGTTGGTCATTCTGTAGTTTTCCTTGTGTTTGCATGAACTACAATGGATTATGATCAATGTGGATGATTTTCTCCTTCATGAGAATGTATTGCCTCCATTGGTGGTAGGTTTGCACATTGGAGTAAATTTCTTTATCATAAGTAGGGTAATTACAAATGACATTTGATAGTGTCTCTCTATGATAGGCCACATGGTGGTCATGCTGAGTGAGGACTGCACCCACAACATAGTCTAAAACATTTGTCTCAATCTTAAAGGGTTGTTGCAGGTCAAATAATGAAAGCACTAGGGCTAAGCACAAGTGTTGATTCATATCATCAAACTCTTTCTGTTGGGACAGGCCCCACAAAAGTTTTTCCTTACCACCACCCCTGGTTATTTGGTTGAGGGACCATGCAATATGGGAGAATCCCAACACGAACCTGCAATAGAAATTGTTAAGGCCTAAGAAGCTTTGAAGCTCAGTGAGCGTGGTTGGGGTTGGCCAGTCATGGATGAATTGGATCTTAGCTAGATCAACATGCACACCATGAGCATCACCAATGTAGTCTAGGCATTGGACCCTATCCATGCCAAAGGAACATTTTTCCAAGTTGACATATAGCTTGTGTTGCCGGAGAGTGTGCAGAACTTGTTGAATATGATACAAGTATTCTGCCAAAGTCTTTTTGTAGAGGAGGGTGTCATCCAGATACACCACCACAAAATAATTAGTGAAAGGAAAAAATATATCATCCATTATCCTCATGAAAGTTGTTGGGGCATTTTTCAAACCAAAGGGCATGACCAACCATTCAAAAAGACCTTATTTTGACTTGAAGGTAGTTTTTGATACATCTGTCTGCTCTATTGGGACTTGATGGTAGCCAAACTTTAGATCAATCTTATGAAGTATTTGGCCCCCTTGAGTTGATCAAGGAGATCATCGATTCAAGGAATCAAGTACTAGTTCCTAACTATGATTGTATTTAGGGCTCGATAATCAATGCAGAGTCGCCATGTCTCATTTTCTTCTACACCAGCTCGATTGGGCTTCCACAAGGTGATGAGCTAGGTTGGATGTGCTCCTTGTGGATTAGTTCTTGGATCTGATGCTTGATCTAGTCATTTTCTAGTAGAGAGCAGTGATAAACTAGCCCATTGGGTAGTGATGCACCGAGGGTCAGATCGATGTGATGCTTGACCTGACAGTGCAAAGGTACCCCAATAGGTGATGAGAAGATTTCTTTGTATTATTTCATGACCTTATCCACTTTATTTTGCTGCATGGATAGGTCAGACGTGGAGGCCATGAATGTGGCTATAACCTTTTTCTTACTCTGAGAGGGAATCATGAAGAATACAAACTTCTCGGTATCATAATTGAACTTTCTCCACTACTTGGCAGAGATCAAGGAAATAACACTAGGTGGGACAACCTCAGGTATCTTGTACAATTTCATGTTCAAAGTAATAATAACATTGCAAGTCCTAGACTCATATACAACATGACATTTCTATAAATAGGGTTGTCCCAAAAGAACATCACAAACTTCAAGGGGAGAAACATCACACAATACCTCATCCTTGAATGGACTGATGTCGTACGAAAGGAGACACTGTTGGCTGACGCGAAGATTTCTTCCTTGACGGAGCTATCCAAGGGTGTAGGGTTGCGGGTGTGGCATTGTTGGTAGGTCTAGCCACTTGAATACCTCTTCGAAGATGAGGTTCTTATGACTACCACTATCAATGATGAAGTGCAGTGGAGTTCCTTTCACCCACATTTCTGAATGAAAGAGGTGCTTGACTTCCTTTGGCTTCGTCAGGTTCACTGGGATAGATATTGGTGGTAGTGACGGTGGCACTGGGTTCCATGTCAATGATCTGTCTCCCCTTTTCTGGTTCTGACTCAGAGTCTGAATCCACATCTGATTCAAAGGGTTTTACCTCAATAAGTAACGACTTCGTTGAGAGACAATCAATAGTGTTATTCCAGAGGCTCTTATGGAAGTCGCACCACTTCCTTGTATCTTTCATTGTCTTCTCGGTGTCCTTCTTTGCTTGCAGATTGGACTGGTTTTCCTGAGGTTTCCCATATTTGATCCATCCTTTGTTCTGCCAGACAAGACATCCATTTCCCTACTTCTGTTGTGTGGGGTTCCCAGACCCAAACTGTCATGTATTTTGTTTAATCTTTTGCTCGATTTTGACGACATATCAATAGGTCTATCACAAAAAAAAATTCCTCACCCCATGCAACTTGCTTGGATGGCCTTTCTATTTTCCTATGTAGAATTGAAGTCCCCTTTTGTACCTTCCAAAGCCAAAAAGCACTTTTTTCCACATGTATGTGCCCTATCAATTAGAACAAGCATATACACAAGTTTCTCCACTACACCCTGTGTACATTGGGTTTGGTGCTCAAAATTAAAAATTATGTCGGGTTTCCATGCCATGTCATGAGATCCATGGTCCTTGACCTTCCATATACTGGAAACTCTCTGACTTGACCCTTCAGTTCCATTTGAAGGCTATAAATTGAGCCATATCCAATCCTTGAGGAGGAGAACAATTCAACTTTGAGAGAAAAGACACTCTAGAGAAGTTTCACTTCATATTGAGTCTGCATCCCTTTGTGCTTGAAAGTATGAACTCCTTGTTCAGTCCCCAAGCTCTTCCTTCTTTGTGATGGAGAACCTCATTGTCTCCTTTATATGAGATTACCTTTGGTGGAGGATTGAAGTGGTGAAGCCCCAATTGTAGGGACTTAGTTTCTCGATTCCGATGTGTGTCATTATAGAAGTTTGTCACCCATATACTTCTACTGATTATTTTAATATAAATACTCTTTTCTCGTCCAATTGATATCTTGCAAATATTCAAATTATTATTCCATGGGCGTATTTTTCATGTATGTTAATGAATTATGGTAATATATATGCTAACATTATATATTATCACCATATTCTTGCGTATCTTGGTTGTTGAGGACAAGTTGAAGGTATAGATCTTTGAGCTGCATGCTCAATGATGGTCTTCATCGAATGTCCGGATGAGGTAGGCTCTTTGCCTTGTCTTCTTAGAATTTCATTTATATAGCATATTTGGGATTAGAGTTTATTTTTGCATGTCATTCTGTCTATTGTGGTTTACCCCATGCCATAGATATATTTTCATTGTAATAGAATTGGTGACCATACTAGGGATTGATCTTATTTGTTGGGGTTTAGAGTGTTTATCTCCTTGATTTTCTCTCTATTAGCCCGAGTTTCCTTGTCGCTTGATTGCTTGGAAGCCTGTTTTTACTTTGCATCTGATTTTCTTGGCTTAACCCTTTCCCTAGCAGTGTTTTACTATATATACGTGGTTTTTCCCTTGACAAACGCGTACATACATGAGTTTTCCTCCTATAGGGTGTGTACATACGCGAGTTTTTCTCAAACAGTTGCGTACATTAGCTCTTTAGTCTTGCTGGTTGAGTTTGGTGTTTGCTGGGTGATTTTGTTGGTTGCTGAGTTTTCTTGGGTCTCTGTACTGACTGTTAAGTGCTTACAGAGTGGTAGGAAACCTTCTTATTGTTGAATTTTTGGGCGGTATTCTTTCTTATCATCTTTTTCATTTGTTGTCCTTGCACATTGGTCTAAGTGTTTACTTCTTGGTATCCTGCTTGGATTGTCTCTTTTTTCTTATAGTAGGGTCTATATGTGAAGCTTCTATTCAGACCTTGCATTTTGTTTTCTTTATATTGAAAAAAAAAAATTGCTTTTTTAATTACTTTGCAATGATTTTGACACATGTGGAGAGATTGCATTTCATTGAAATGGTAGAGATTTCTTTGAAAAGTTGCATTTAGAAGCATACCATCTCTTTGGAATTCAATATTAGTACTTAATAGTGTTTTTACATTCTCTTATTTTATATGTTGAGTCATAATACCATCAGTTTCATGACCACACCTCTTGAGTAGGTAGAAGCCATTAAAAGTAACATTGATTAATTAAAATTGATTAGAAATGGTTTTATTTTTCAGGGTACATAAACAAGTATAGGACATAGGGACTTGGAATAGGATTTTGTGAGTAAACTTCTCCAAGGTTATTAAACTAAACATATGTGTCTGACCAGGGAGTGGTGAAACCCATTGTGTAATTAGTGATGTCAAGAGACTCGGATCACACCGGAGTTAAGCACGAGGTCGTGCGAAGTTGGTTGTAGAGATAGCCCTCTAATACCTTATTAGCGTCAGATATATTTATGGGGTTCTATTCGTATTTGGGGGTCTTTCTAGTACCTTTACCTCTATGAGAGGCAGTGCTTTCAATATTTCGATATTTTTTACCCTACCCATACGATGGACCAAACTTACGACTATTCATCTGCGCATTGGTTATATTGTGGTGATTGTAGTTGCTTGACAGAAGTAGCCACATAGGTTACTTGTAGGCGTGATTCTACAGGTACCCTAAGTCATATAAGGGTCGGACAACACACAACCTTTATGGAGGATTACCTCTCCATGGGGATATGAACGATTGTGTTGTTAATCCCATGAGGACCCTTATAACTGATTTTGATACCTCCAATATTTTGAAGGGATTCTTAGGCCCCTCTTAGGTGAGACATACCTACTCTAGTGAGGGAGGCCCCTTTTCAGCCACTATATATTGTTTGTGTGCATTGGATATTGTTCTTTATTTTGGTGTGATATTTGACTATTAGTTGTCCTTAGGATTTTGTATTTCATTGTGAGTATTGACTGCTATGGTCGATGGAGACCTTGTGACTCCCTCAGTTAGCACTACCTAGCCCATTGTCTCTTCTCAGTCCATGGGGATGAATCCTTTTATATTTTTGAGCAGTACGTCGGATCATAGTACTCATCCAAAGCCTTGGGCCTCTAATTATTTCTCTTTTGGTATGCTAGACATGACTTCGCTCTTGTCATCCTCTTTTTCGATGTCTCATGTGAATCTTAATTTTGGGTCTGGGGGCATGATGCCTCCTTGTTCTCCTTTTTCGGTTGGTGGGAGTCATATCCCTCAACCAACTCTTATGATAGGAGGTTGGAACCCTCCTTCCACTGGATCCAATCATAGCTTTGCTTCTCTAGGATTTAGTACTCAAATGGGTGTTCCTTCTACTTCTTACATCCTGTCTATCTATCCTTCTTCAACTATGTTGGTTCCTATGAATGCTTTTCTCACGAAAAACCTCCCTTTGTCCTTTGGTGTTTCATCCGTAGGGATTTATTTTATATTATGGGAAACCCCTTGCATGAAGTTCCTTCATCTGGGGGAAACATATATCCTCACCTGAGTGCCCCATGTCACGCCACTTTCTCCTTGCAAGCGGCCTCCTCGGTGATGATTCCATTACAAAATTTTTTGAATTAATTGGGAGGAGGCTACTTTCCTACTAGAAAGGGCCATGGTGTATACCAAAACCCTACTTGTCTTGCGATCTCTCATAACCAGTCTTTCCCAGGACCTTGGTCTCTGATGCCGCAACCAGTTGTTGCATGTCATGTTGGAAGCACACGTCCATGTTGAAAATACTAAGGCAACTGAGAGGGGGGGTGAATAAGTTGTTACTGAGCTTAAACGATTTATGACTTATTTAAATCATTTTCAATCTCTTCCAAGTGACCATCAATATTATACAAGATATGAAAAACAAAAATAAAGAACATCAGTCACACATAAGATATACACAAAGACATTTTCATGAGGAAACCCATAAAGGGAGAAAACCTCTTCTTCTTCAAATGATAGGAAGTATTTTAAGTTATGTACATCATCTATCTTTGAGCACCAACTCAATGTCAGGCTACTACCTCTGTTTTACAAGCTCCAACTTGTTTGAGAGCACCAACACTCTGATTTATCTAGCACCCACTAGAAGGAAGCATCAACTACCTAATTATTCCAGCACCAATTGGAGTTATACAAGCACCAACTTGCATACAAAAAACTCTATGTTTTCCCAAGCACCACCCTGCCACCCTGTTTTCTAGCCACCACTAGATGGAAGATCCAACTTCTAATATTCAAGTACCAACTTGAATATCAGAGGACCACAGTCCTCCCTAGCACCACCCTATGTCCCTGATTATAAATAAATGATTGAATAACCAACAATACATGTATCTCAATTCTTACCACTTCTCTTGTGTCCTGCAATTCTTCTATGCTTCTTTTTGTTCTGCCATTCTGCTCTGCTTCAAACTGTTTTGCAATTCTTCTCTTACTTTTATCTGTTCACCATATGTTACTCATCTCTGAGTTTGACCTCACACTGTGCATACTGTAATTTTTTCCTTTCTTACAGTTTAACTCATTTTTCTTCATGGAACAACCAACTACTCCCCATCACTTGTCGCAATTGTTTTTGCACTGCTACCCTTAAGTTACTCCACGAATCTCCTAGGGAAAAAACACTTCAACAACCGAATCACAAACCTTCCAAGAACCATGATTCAATTATGCTAATTGAATCATAATTGAATAGTTAATCATGAAGATCAACAGTAGCCCTTCGATCAGATTCTCAAATAACCAGCATCGTTGGATTAAATGTGTGGGGTCTTGTGTTTATCCCATATGCCTACTAGTTGTGACCACGGGCCTAATCAAAATGCGTTTCACATTTCACATTTCAGAAATCATGTGTCGAAGGGTCTCGATAGTCCAAGTTGTGATCCCCAAAATGGAGCTTAGCTTCGTGCTAGCTCCTCCCTGTCACATGACCACCGGTGGTGAACCTTCCAAGAACCATGATTCAATTATGCTAATTGAATCATAATTGAATAGTTAATCATGAAGATCAACAGTAGCCCTTCGTNAGGCATTTCACATCTCACGAACTTATGAACTTCATCGAGCCTGATCAACGATTGATATCTCTAATGATCCGACGGTCTAGATCTCATCGCGATCTCGCGTTTCAGGATTTCTCTCGTGAGTCTCCTTGACTCCTTCCTTTGGAATTCCCGGTACCCAGAATGGAGCCTAGCTATGCTAGCTCCTTCCATTCATGTGACCACCAGCGGTGACCAGGGGCCAAGTCCAAAAGCGCATTTCACAAATCGCATTTCGGGGATTCTGTGAAGAGTCGTTTTGACTCTCCATGTTGGAAACTCTGAAATGGAGCTTGGCTTATCTAGCCCTACTCTCCATCTCTCGACGATTTGACCATGAGATATGACCACTGGCTAGTCCTTTGAGTGCTTCACTCTTCAGATCAACGGTCTAGAACTTTGATGATTCGATGGTCCAGATCTTTTCATGACCTCGCATATCGCGAGTTCGAGGGGTAAGAGAACCTCCTTCCTTTGACTTTATAGTCGGCAAAAAGCTGATCTGTAACCATGTGTCTTCCGGATCCAACAATACATGACTATCCTTGATGGACAACCAAGATTCCTTCACAGCTTTGGAGTGTTTGATGACTCCTTGTCTTATCTTCCATGCAACTCTACTGGATCTGATGGCCCACGACGCTCCTCAATCCAATGACTTAGATTTTTTCACAATTTCGCGTATCGCAAGTTGGAAGGTTAGGCCCCTCCTTCTTTTGACCTTTTAGTCAGCGAAATGTTGATATGTGACCACGTGTCCTGCCCGAAGATGGAAGGTCCTCTCGCTTTCGGGATTTTGTAAGCCCGCTTCACCTTGCACTTTAAAGAACGTACAGGTTCTCCTGGATCCAACGATGGTCATGCCCCGCACTAAGATCTAATGTTTGAGATCTGTTCTCTTCTATTGCATGTTCCTCCTATCTGAATTCAAATCTAACGCTCATCGGGAATTCTGAATGGGATCCAACGATCATTGTTTCTCTTCACTGTTGATCTTTCCATTTCCATGCCATTATCACTGCTTTGTTGATCGTGATGATCTTCATGTTTATCCTGCCATCAATGACAAACACACATACTCCGTCTTTTGTCTGTAAATATGCCAACAATCTCCCCCTTTGGCATTGATGGAAACCTTGAAGAACCTGATGAACTGGACTACTGCACACATCCAACCAAACCACTCTAGCATCCAACCAGGCTTCTTCTCCCCCTTTGACATCAATGTCAAAGAAAAAACACGCTCCCCCTGAGATGTTGCAGTATATTTCAAAGATATCAGATATGCAACAGACATATACTCCTCCCTGAGTTGTTGCTTTTTTCTTCTTTGGTATCAGATATTCAACCAACACAAACCCCCCCTGATAGGATGGACCCTCTTAGTTTGACAGTGAGGTCATGCCCAACTTCTGGCGAATATATCCAAAAGGTGTCGCTGCTAAAGGTTTAGTAAATATATCAACTATCTGTTATGTGGAAGGAATATAATTCACTTGAACAATTCTTTTTGTAACCTGTTCTCTAAGAAAATTGTATTTTATTGGTATGTGCTTAGACTTTTAATGAAGTATAGGATTCTTGGATAGACTTATGGCGCTGGTGTTATCACAGTGAAGTGGAATGAGATCAGTATAAGTGACCTTCAATTCTGCAAGAGTTTGTATCATCCATAATATCTCTGTGCAGCAAGTAGCAATAACAATGTACTTTGCCTCTATAGTTGATAAGGAAATAGATCCCTTCTTCTTACTAAGCCATGCTACTAATGAGTCACCCAGAAAGAATGCACCTCCACTGGTGCTCTTTCTTTCATCCACACAATTTGCCCAATCAATATCTGAATAAGTAGTTAACTGAAAACTCTTATTTCTAGGATACCACAGACCATATGTCATTGTGCCCTTCAAGTATTTGAATATCCTTTTGACATCTACTAAATGAATTTGTTTAGGAGATGATTGATAATGACCTATCATTCCAACAACTTGCATTATATCAGGACGAGATGCTGTGATGTACAGAAGATTGCCTATCATT
>JASDQU010754903.1:16189-33903 GCA_032191745.1 Picea mariana
AAAGCAAACTTCTTTAACTTTCCAACCTATATTCAATGAGTAACTACCCTATGAAAGCAAATAAATAAACAAGCAAGCAAAGACACCTAACTAGCCTACTAAAGAAAGTAAACAAGTAAGCAAAGACAACTATATAACATACTAAAGCAATAGACAAGTAAGCAAAGACAACTAACTAACCTACTAAAGCAAATAGACAACTAACTACTGCAAGCAATCAAAATAAAAACTTCTCATTGAACAACTATCTAGCCTAAGAGGCAAGTGGACTAAATTCTTAATTCAAAACTATTTCTAATTGATGAAAGGAAATCTATTTTATTGAAAGCAAGAAAGACTAGCAACTAACCTTTAATCAACGATAAGCAAATTGTTCTTCTAATCTATCAAATCAAAGACTATCTATCCTACAACAGCAATAAAACTATATTTTAAACTATGAAAGAAAGAAACTATCTCTTCTAATCTACAAAAACAAGAAACTATATTTAACCTACGAAAGCAAGAAACTATCTTTAACCTACGAAAGCAGAAAGACTATATTTTAACCTATGACAATTCAAATATAATGTTGGTGGTTGTGTGAATGTCTTTGGTGTCTGATAATATCTTGATGGCACTTGACAACAAAGGACAATTCCAGCGGTATAAGCTCAACACTAATCTCAATGGCAAAGTGAAACGTATGGATTAAACAATCCAATGAGAATTTAGCCATGACAAAGGCAATCGTCAATTACCCTGCATATTCATTTATTAACCATCAACAATACAACAAAATCATCATTATACTTCTATACTATGTAAGCAAAACTAGATTCAACCATTAACTAAGAAATATAATTGTAGTTTAATTCTAGAAAGGAAATTACATAAATTGAAAACTATGCTACATCTACTCTAACAATTCAAGCTGCAATAAAGAAATGATTAAAAACAGAAATTAAAACATGACATTAAAAAGTAAACTAACAACTACATTAATCAACAACTAGCTAAGCCAATTCTACATAAAAATGAAATGAGCAAGCTATGATTAAAAACTGAAATTCATCCTATCCATCCATCAAATCCTTGTCAAAGAAATTAAAACTATGTTCTATTCTAATTAAAAGTTTGTTTTAAACTTGATTCTAAAATCATAAATAAAGACGTAATCTAGTATATAATTACACATGGGTTTAGTCTAGGGGTCTGCAGATTCGTTCCTAACTACACGATTAATGCATGATAACACAATTCATTATACTAACCTGCAAAAGAGAGTCAAAACAATTAAATTGCAAAAGAAAACTAATTAACATAATAAAAATGCATGTATAGGAAAATAAAGAGAACAACTAAACTATGAAATACATAAACAACACGAAGACAGTTACCAGACTACTGGTGGGCCCCCCAGCAAGTCGTGGTCACTTTCTAAAAGCACACCACAAACTCAACAATTCGAATTCACCATGAAAACTCAAAAACGTATTTTTGATATAATCTGGCAATGTAAAATACAAAACAGAGAAAAATCATACTTTTGTCTATCACACTGATGTATCTACTACTTAACTTATGTCTGACCACCTCGGTGGTATTTATAATGTTTACATACCAAGTGGTCGACCACAGGAGGCTCGAACCACTTCTAAATTCGGCAATTTTCATTAAATGATGCCCTAACTGATAAAATAGAGCGAGCCAATAATCGCCCTCTTGAACAACTGAAACTGAGTTATTGGGAGCTCAGTAGCTAGAGGGGGCAAGCATGAACAAAACCCACATTCTCGATTCTCCCATCACTGGCCTTCAATACCATAACCGCCAAGTTGCCCTTCGTTTTTGTGCAAAACGCAGTGTTGGACACAATGTCGGATCGGGTACCGGAATGAGTGCTGGAATGAGTGTAGGACTAAGTGTCGGAAGCATAAACGTAGTGCATTTTCTCCCTGTAACATCAAAAAACATGAATCAGATCCTTGGAAGTGTAAAAACATAATGAATTATACTCGATACAATCATTAAATATGAATCATACGTACCTTATGTCGATCATACCGTTTTATCATAAAATTCTTCAAAAAACTCCTTCAAAAGATGAAAAACACATATGTACATGTGGCAAAAGTGTATAATAACCATCATAAAAGTGATCATATCTTGGGCCCAACAATGTTGTTCTAGATTGTTACAATAAGGAATTTACTTGCTTGGATGAGGAAGGAAACATAGTTCAAGGCATTCCAAGATTTGTAACTATCAGAGAAGTTTCAACCTTGCAATTGAAGAAAAGCTACAGAAAAGGATGTCAAGTATTTGCATTGCACATGGAGGATCCACCTAAGGATAAAGTGCCAAATGTTGAAGACTGTGCAGTACTGAAATAATTTGAGAATGTTTTTAAAGAGATATCGGGCTTGCCACTGAAAAGAGATATTGATTTCTCTATAAATATAATGCCTGGAGAAGCACCCGTATCCAAGATTCCTTATAGGATGAGTATACCAGAGTTGAACGAATTACATATGCAACTTGAAGAGCTTCTGAAGAAGGGGTATATATGCTCAAGTGTGTCACCTTAAGGTGCCCCAGTATTGTTCGTGAAGAAGAAGGATGGTATGTTGAGACTTTGTATTGACTTCAGGAAGTTGAACAAAGTAACAGTAAAGAACAAGTATCCTTTCCAAGGATAGATGACCTATTTGATCAGTTGAAGGGTCCGTAGATATTTTCAAAGATTGATCTCAGATTTGGATATCACCAAGTGAGAATTAAAGAAGAAGGCATCAGGAAGACTACCTTTATAACAAGGTATGGCCACTACGAGTTCACAATGGTGCAATTTGGATTGTTGAATGCACCAGTTGTCTTCATGTGTTTAATGAATGGAGTTTTCAAAAATTACTTAGATAAGTTTGTCATTGTGTTTCTGGATGACGTACTTATTTATTCAAAGTTTGGAGAAGAGCATGAGAAACACTTGAGGATGGTGCTACAAGTATTGAGGAAGCATCAGTTGTATGTAAAGTTGAAAATGTGTTCATTTTACCAACGACGGATTCATTATTTGGGTCAAATCATTTCCAAGGAATAGTTGTGGATCCAGAAAAGATAAAGGAAATTGAGGACTGGCCAACCCCAAGAAATGTTGCAGGGGTGAGGTCCTTCATGGGACTTGCAGGATATTATAGAAGGTTTATTGAAGGCTTCTCAAAAACTCTGCATCCAATTACATCCTTGCAAAAGAAGGGTGTGTGATTTGAATGGATTTCGGATTGTGAAAGGAGTTTTCATCACTTGAAGAGTTTTTGGACAAGTGAGCCAATTTTGAGAATTGTTGATTCAGAGGCAAACTTCATTGTGTGCACATATGCATGCAAGGAAGGGATTGGTGGAATCCTTAGTCAGAATGGACATGTGGTGTGCTACAAATCTAGAAAGATAAAAGAGCATGAAAGGCACTATGCTACTCATGACTTAGAATTGGAAGTCATAATGTATGCCTTGAAGATGTGGTGGCATGGCACTACCTCATGAGTAAAATATTTGACCTGAGAACAGACCATGGTGGTCTGAAATATTTGTTTGGACGACCAAGTTTAAATGTCAGACAAAGCAAGTGGTTAGAATTCCTTAGTGAGTATGACTGACATAAATCATATCAAAGGAAAAGAGAACAAGGTGGTTGATGTGCTCAGCAGGAGAGTGAATGAAATGCATGCTACAACCATTAGCATGTACAACTCATATTTGTGTGACAATATTTTAGAGGTTTCCAAATCATATCAGCGCTATGTGGACATAAAGGAGAAATTACAACAAGGTATCTCGCAGTATAAATTGGAAGGTTATGAACTAAAAGAGGATGGAATCCTCATGTATAGGCACAGAGTTTATGTGCCAAATGTTCAAGAATTGAAAAATCTGTTATTTTCAGAGATGCATAAAGTTCCTTATGTAGGACACCCATGCTATCAGAAGATAATTGCAGTAGTCAAAAAGTAATATTGTTGGACAAGCATAAAAAAGGAGGTTGTTGATTTTATTGCTAGATGCCTTGAATGTCAAAAGGTCCAAGTTGAGGACAGACATCCAACTGGTTTGCTACAACCTTTTCCCATTCCTAAGTGGAAGTGGGAAGTGGTAACCATGGATTTAATTACTAAGTTGCCTAGGACTACTAAGCAACAAGATTTTATTATGGTAGTGGTGGACAAGATTACTAAAGTTGACCATTTTATTCCAGTGAAGTTAGCACACAAGGCAGCCAACATTGTTGAAATATACATGCGGGAAATTGCTAAGTTGCATGATGTACGTAAGACAATTGTTTCTTACAGAGATTCCAAGTTCACATAGAACTTTTGGAAAGGTTTATTCAAAGGATTTGGGACAAATCTGAACTTTAGCACAACACATCACCCTGAGACAGATGGACAAACAAAGAGGGTAACTCGAGTGATTGAAGATATGCTCAGGATGTATGTGATGGATAAACCATCTAAATGGGAAGACTACCTTCACTTGGTAGAGTTTGCTTATAACAATGGGTATCAGGCATCTTTAAAGATGAGCCCATTTGAGGCACTTTATGGCAGAAAGTGAAACACACTAGTGAGTTGGGACAATCCAACAAACTACGCAATGGTTGGGCCAGATCTGCTCTGAGAAATGGAGGAGAAGAAGGTAAAGATAAGGCATAATTTAAAGGTTTCCCAAGACAGGAAGAAACGTTACACAAATAAAAGTGGAACCCATAGAGAGTTTAAAGTGGGTGAGTATTCTTTAAAGTAAAAGCTAGACGCAGTTCCCTGAAGTTGGGAAATTGTTCTAAGCTGGCAGCACACTACTATGGGCCATTTGAAATCCTAGAGAGGATTAGTCTTGTCACATATATGATTGCATTGTCTGCATCCTTGTGTATTCATAATGTTTTCCATGTATCATTTCTTAGAAATTGTGTACCTAAATCTAATCATATTATTGATTGGAATGTGAATCAAGTGGAGCCAGAAGGAGGTTTTTTAGTGCAATCGATTTGCATATTGTATCAAAAAATAAAACAGGTTCAAAATCTAGTCATGGAGCTAGTAAGGGTCCAATGGACCTGGTACGGTCTTGAGGATGCAACTTGGGAGTGCGAGGATGTTATGTAGGCAGAGTATCCACATCTTTTTGAAGACTTTTGAAGTGTTTGTATGTACATGTGCATTTAATGCACTGAGGACAGTGCATAAATAAGAGGGAGTGGAATGTAATATCCCTAATCTAAACCCAATTTGTAATCGTACATATAGGTTGGTGAGTCATTGGTACCAATTGTAAATGTAATTGTACATATAGGTTGGTGAGCCATTGGCACCAAGTTTTGGTTCTGCGGAACCTAAGTAGTGCGAGAGGATTGTTATCAAAGAAAGTGTACACACATGTCATAGTGTTACACGCACCTGGGTAAGTGTGTGTGGTTTCACATCAAAGGAAGGATGTGCACATTTCACAGTGTTGTGCACACTTGATTAAGTGTGTGGGGATTACCTGGAATTGCGCATCGGACCGAGTTATATATATAATTGTATATGTATTTGAGGTCAGAGAGCTTATGTGGTTATGAGGATAGTGAGTCGGGATGCAAATATGCCAATGTGTCTATCCATGTAAATGTAATCACACTCAAGTTACTAATATTATGAAATCACTGCACACAGACATATCAAATCAAAAGAGACGGGGGGTTAACTCCACCGAAAAAGGGAAAAGGGGGGAACTTCACTCCAAGGGAATATTTTATTAATATTTTCAAAAAGTGTAATTTATGGATATTTATCATAAGTTCTCGAGGGATGGGAACGAGTCACCAAGTGGCTAAATCTACTTCTAAAGGTGACAAGTGTCAAGTTTAATTCATGCAAATATATTGTTGAGCCTTAGTGTATTTTGGGGGAGATTCATTCATTTTCTCGTGGGTGGAAGGGTTTATACCATCTAAGAAAGGATGACTATTACCTTATCTTCAGAGTAGAGATCTAAAGGGGTTTCCATATTGTAACCAGAGTATCTGTTATCGAAGAGGTAGGTTGTCAAGCCTGTGAGCATTTTCTCCAGGTGAGAGATTTGTTGTCGAATAGGCAGGTTGTCAGGCTCGTGAGCATTCTCTCCCTTTGAGATATTTGTTGTCAAAGAGGCGGGTTGTCAGGCCTGTGATCATTCTCTCTAAGTGAGGATTTTGTTGGGAATTGTTCCCTGGTGCATTGGACATTAGTCATGGTACTTTGAGACTTCCTATCCAGTCCTTTGTTGAAGCCCTAAAGTGAAGTGGGACAAGTAAGGGACTGTTGAGAATAGAAGGGGCTCACTTCCTTGGGTGGGACAGGCGCATGGGGAATGAGAGATTGTAGACTAGTTGTAGTGGCAGGAACCTTGAACTGAGCAATTCCTCTGATTATCAGACCTTAGTCTGGCATTAGGAACCCTTTTTCCCTGGTGGAGTTTAATCCCCAACTCGAGGGTGATCTGTTGCTAAAATATTATGAGCAATGGAGTTTATGACTAGGAGGAACATCTCAGTTTTGCGCACAATTGGTGAATTTTCATAAACAATAAGTGTTCTTTATATGCGTGTCTCATTTAATGTGTTCTTAATTATCTATGTTTGATATGGGTATAATTCTTGTATGATGTTGCATATAAGAATTTTTTATATTTTGTATAATTTTATTTGCACATGTAAGTGTGGTGTTGATATTCAGTATTTGTAGTCATACATGCAGAGTATGATAGTTCTTATTAGTTAATCTTATAATAATGGTCATGAGTCTCCGAGGTAAGGTTAGAATGGTCATGCGCACAGGGAAATTCTCTATGCGCACAAGAACCCAGACCTTCTTGTGTGCGTAGGGAAGTAGTCTACACGCACAAGGAGAACAAAATTGGCATGTGACACCAGAATGGTTGTGTCGCAGTAGTGATCACATGTTCAGAGTGGATTACATGCATAGTATTATTGTGTACTCAGTATGCTTGTGCACACAGTTATATTGTGTTACTTCCACTGTTATAAATTGTGTCAGAAGAGGAAATTTTGTGTGGTGTGACTTAGCTTGGGGTCGAGCACGTTACTTCAAGTATTTTTGTGCAGACCAATGTTATATAGAATCTATGCACTAGATTTTGAAGTAGCGTGGTGTTAGCACTCTGTAATTTTCCTAAGGCTGCTGAGGCAATCACATAGGTAACCTCAAACCGCTTCGAGTCTTGGATATAGCCCTCCAAGACTCAGAGAGGGATCTCTCTTTTAGATTTAACTTGGTTTGTAGGGGATGGATTTTAGGCTAGCTATAAAAGTATAGGGTTTTGATTTTGAAATGGTTAGTTTGGGACAGCAAGGAGAGTCATTGGGCAAATGGGGTTTGCACTTAAAAATGTGATTCACATCTCAGATTTGGACAAATCTTTTACACAGGAAAAGGTAGCAGAAATATTGGATCAAAATAAGTCTTGATGATGTCGATTTGAGGAAGAAATAGGGGAGGAAAAAAACAGGCAAAGGAGCAGCTAAGAATTCCTAAACTAGCGTTTTAGAGGATAAACATAAAGATTATCACAAGCTCAGAGGCAGAGTATTTGCTGATAAATTCTGCTTCTATTACTTTCCTTCTGATAATAAGAAACTGAAAACAAGCATAATGATCACAGGAAAAACATTAAACAGAGAAAAAAAAACACCACCAATATCTCCACACAGGAATCCTATGAAAAACTTGTCCTTTACTGATCAGTATTTAAATGATTACAGAGAAAAGTTTCTGGCCAAGAACATCCCTCAGCTTCAGCAAAGAAAAATAAAACTACAGGCCTTAACCAAATGGAAAAACGCTCCACAGGTCGAGCCCTCTCCTGTCAGCCCAGTCGAACTCTTGTTATGTCCTTTACAGGTGTATAAATACAAAAAATTGCCTCAGCCTTTCAAAGATTCGGGCTCTACCTCTGTTTTCTAAAAATAGAAAACAGTTACAAAGATTTACACATGTCAATTCTCTCTTAAAACAGATCAAACAGTAAATTAAAGAGAAACTAGATTTGATATATGTTGCTCGACATCTGGAGTTTGTTGAGGTTTGTTGGTAGCTGGAGAATCGATGCTCCAACTACTGCCTGAAATATGGGAAAACTATGCCACTTGTGCTCTAATCTGCCAGGTGTTCCTTGTAGAAGAACTTCCTGTTTGCCATCCGTTTCGCTTTATGCCTGAAAACTGGGATACTTTGCCACCTCTTTTCTTTGTTGCCATCGGATTCTGGAGATGATCATTTCCTTGTTGGCTGCTCAACTGAAGTTCGAATTCCATGAAGGAAAATTCCACTCTGTAGACACGTAGAGCACTGCACCATCCCCCTGAATTAATGCACTAAGGTTTAGCTCTTCACCCTTGAATGTGTATGTCGGAATAGTCTTCAGTCTTTTCTTTAAAATACTGAATGCGGCACTTTGCTGAGGAAGCAACATCAAAAGGCCATAAAGAGTCTTCAATAGCCAAGGATAATGTCCAGGTTCTAAAAGTTGTAGTCTCAAATATGTAAATATCGGCATTTCAAGCAACTTGACCAGCTTATCCAATTGAAACAGGAATCTCATATCTATGTCCTTTTCTACAACCAATTGGAGAACTGAGCTGGCATGTTGATATGCCTGAGAAAGTAAGCAGAGGCTTATAGTTGCTAGTGGTGAATGACACCATGAAGAGTATAAAGACACAAAGAAATCTTGGCCTTCCAGATTTGATAAAGACTGTTTTAGAAGTGCCCGAAGCTCTTCCAACTTAGATGCAGTAAACAGGATTAGATTTAGTGCCTCGAGCATAAAACAGTGTGACAAGGTAGCCATTGATGAAGCATTGATCCCCTCACAACTATGGAGTTTCATATCAATCAACATAGGCATTCGAACAGCCTCCAGAGAGATATTTGGGCATAAAGATGCATCAAGAAGACGAAGATTTGACAATAAAGAATGTTGAAAGGTTCTCATGCTTATCAACTAATCAACTCTGCAATTTAACTTATCGTGGCATCCTCCAACTGAATTTGTGGGAGGCTTGGTCCTTTTTCGAATAACATGATGTGGTTCTGTCCATTGTGGATCCCATTCTAAGGTATTTCCTTGCTGCCTCTGGTACAAACATGGTCATTGAAAGAATGATACAGAACAAGGTAAAGGAAAGAAAAGGAAGGATCAACTTTCTCAAAAGGGAGAATAATAAAATGACATTTGCTTTCTCAAAATGTTGTATCAGCCACATTATAGTGATAACTCTGTTTCACTGGTCGCCGAGCATTATCAACATCCCATCCAAGTTTCTTGCACCCCCAAGAACACTATCTCCAACGTGCTTTTCAAGTGTGTTAGCCTCTGCTGTCAAGTGTTCAACAGTCACCATGGATATTCCTTGGCACACTTCTCCATCGACGGGTACAGCCTCACCAGCCCGGACCAATATGTATGAACCAACCTCCAAATCATGCGCAGGAACACGTTTGGAAGCCATTGAGGAAAAATGATGTGGAATTGCTGAATCAAATGCATCCAAAACAAGAGTGACCTCCGAATTGCTTTATTTTAGTGCCTTGACATCACCCAATGCTCGCTTTGTGTAATATTCTTCCGCAATATGAGCAAGGTTAAATATGGCAAGAAGCAATCCACCTTCCAGGGTATTTCCCATGAACACAGATGAAAATGCAGCTAAAGTCATGAGAACATGGATATCAACTCTGCCACTAGCAATGTCAATAGATGCATCAAGTGTCACTGATATCTGTATGCCAGTCAATGTAGCAACTAGACCTTTGTCGGGTAGTGATTCAAAATGTTCAATTGAAACGGGAGGAAACTCTTTTCCTTCACTGTGATCTGCGACTGCTTGACTATCTGCGCATGGGGATTTAACGATTCTAGAGCTTTGACCGGATGTGGCCCGATGGTATCCCTTGACACCTCATAACCTTCTCTGCCTGCATGCTTCCTCGCGTTTGACACCTTTAAACTGGTTCAACACCTGGCGTACAGTTTAAAAGTTGAGTTTTATATATTTTTCGGCTTTCTGTGGGCAATATCCCACATTCACGAGAAGAGAATACACATGGGTATTGATATATGCCGATGATTGCAAAGTAGTTCGATGTAGTGAGCCCAAGGCTGGCTTTGGAGTTTGGTGTTGGCGCTTGCGCTGGCTTGCGTGTTTGTTGTTGGTTTGTGGTGTTCATTATTCGGGGAGGTTGGCCCTAGGCCAATATAACCTTTTGCTAAAAATACTGTCAAATTTTTGCATAAAATTCTACAAAAAGGCAAAGGCCGAGGGGCCAAATTTTTGCCAAATTCACCAAAAATAGCTAATAAACCCAATTTCGCATTTGCCCCCAAAAGTCAAATTTACCATTTCAAACCAATCCACCATTTTTAGCTAAAAAATGCACCGAAACGTGCTTTGAACCTCGCGCGCAAGAACTCATCTTATGCTTGGTCAGAGTCGGGCGCTTTCCGCTGCCTTCGCCATGCACCATGAGCGAACACATATGCCTGAAAAAGATAAATATTATTCAGAACAATGATCCCCTATTATATAGAGTTCTAACACGTGGTACCCATCTAGGAGGTTGGGTAGGTTAAAAATTGGCATTAGAGCATATTGGTAATGAGGATGTTACAAATTGGTATCAGAGCAGATTAGTAATGGGGATGTTACAAATAGGTATCAAAGTTGATTGGTAATGGAGACATTAAAAATTGGTATCAGAGCAGATTGGTAACGGGGACGCTACAAATTGGTATTATAGAAGATTGGTAACAGGGACATTACAAATTGGTATCAGAGCATAGTACCCAGCTAGGAGGTTGGTTACGTTACACCTCTCCACCTTGGAAACTTAATTCTACACCTTGGACATTTGGTTTGTGTTGGCAGCCACAAATTCTATCAATTTTATCATGATTAAAAGTCACCACAAAAAGATAAAATATTTATGTAGCTGCCTCTTTTTTGCGTTTATAAAAGTTTCTGTCTCTTGCCTTCAAGGCAATTTATTGGGCTAACTTATTTTATGAGTTTTTTGCTTTAGATTTCGTTTTTTTCGTTTAAATTTTATGACTGCAAGCATGAAATTCCAACAAAAACTTCGCTTGGGTAATTATTTTGCAGTTTGTGTTTTTTTATTTTCTTTTACCAAAGAAACTACACCTTGAGGAAACCCATATGTTTCTACGTTTTAAGTTCTATAAACTCATTGATTAATTCACTGCCACATTTTCATGTATTATAGGGATTAAGACTTAATCGGTTCTATGGTTGATTGTTTGGTTTTAATTTTTGAAATGTATGAATGCGCAAAACCTTGGATTAACATTTGATATGTGCTTTATGCTCCCAACAGTCATATCATTGTCATGTCACTTGGTACAGGTCTGATGAACCAACGAATACACCTCATCCTGTTGTCTTGTACATTTAATGACCCTCATTCATTGTTTGAATTGGCATTTGATAGTGATTGAGGGTTTGATCTTCATTATGTGTAATGGCTCCTAGGTCTCCGCGTCCTCTAGTTTTTTGTCTCTCCAAACTTAACTTATCAGGCATGACAGTCCCCAAACTTCGTAGGTATCGAGTCGTTGTGGTTTTCACAGACCTCCCCTTGCTACTCGTTTATTGGAAATCGAAGCCTCCCTCCAGTCATATCTACTGTGTCTATTTGACAGTGACCATGGCCCATGTGGTTTGAATCGAACCTAATGGTTGTCAGACCCTTCTTTCCCACGATGATGCCATAAATGATTTGCAGGCTCACAGTTGGGATTTCTTCATCCGATAATTCGAAGGTTACAACCTTGTGGTAGCATAGGCCTTTGCCCAAACGTTTGATGGGTTTAGAGCCAAAGTCAGGGATGTGAAATTGGAGGTCATGGAGGACTCTATAGCCTGGGTGACAGGACTCCCATGGGAAGGCGAAAAGTAGTTCAAAAATGATAAACTGGAAGGCGTTCCATGGAGCATGTTCATGGTCTCTCGTGAATCTACCTGCTTCCCTAAAGGTATTCCTATTACCCTCCTGAAACCTCGATGGCATGGCCTTATTTTGATTCTGAAATAGTTTATAACATGCGAGACAGGTATGGTTTGGTATTTTTATACCACATCTGACTGTTAATGTTGTTCCTAGGGTTTAAACTAAACATGTCGTTCTATTTGTTAATGAGTTTGTACAAGATGTCGAAATGTTATAAGAAATAAGGCTTGAACCCTTTGTCAATCCTCTTTCATCACAGGCTTATAGGAATCCTATTGCTATCGCACCTGTCTCAAATTGGGGATGCTTGGGAAATCTTCCTGAGTCGAAACGATTTTTCCCAACCCGAGAGCATAGTGAACTCACCTTTAAATGTGAACCCCAATTTTGATAATCTTGTGACCGAGAGCAAATTAATGATTGTGAAATTAATGAACCTATTTTTGTTCCTATGTAAACCCCCCTAAGTAAGAAACCACGATGTATTTTTTTCCCCCAGAAAATCGTTGGAATAGGTAGTGGATGTGTTGAAAGAAAGGATTTCTCCTACCCCTCATATTGAGCGGAATCAGGGCTTTAGTGACAAACCCACTGTCAAGAAAAATCGTAAGAGTAAGAAACAAAAAATCTAATATTTGAATTTTATAAATAAGAGATCTAGTCGATTAATATCTAAGAGTCTAAGGAATCGAAAACATGATCATTTGAGCTCGATCTCTATGATCGAGGTCAATGAGGACTTCTCAGACGACGAGATCATTTTTTTCCTTGCACTAGAGGATCTGGATAATGAGTGTATCGTGAACGAAACTGCTGGTCAAGCTGAGAAATATGACTTTGTCTCTAGACTAATTCTGTTTCTTAAAGGCCAAAAGGGTTTTCCTGGCATAGGCCAAGATTTGAAAGAAGCCACAGGGAAGCATGAAATACCCATTGCTGAATATATTCCACCTCGACATGCTATAGCACCGGTGCATTGTGACAGTCGTTTGGATTGGGTAGAACGTTATTACAAGAACATACCATTGTTACAGGCACAATTAAAACATATGGCTGCTCGTAATTCTCTACTTGAACGAGAAAACCAAGAACTGAAAGCATGCATAGAACCGGCAAATAAAAAACCCAAGAGATCCGATAATATAATTATCAAAAATGCAACCAACTTCAATGCCATCATTAATTCAGAACTATCCTACCCTTCATTGTCTAATTTCTAATGGTAAAAGTTGTTTTTTATTTTATTTCATGTGATTCTGTTATGAAAATCGAATAGGAATATTTAATTTTGATTTTCTTGTCAATATAAGACTAGCTACAGAATCTCACTATTTTGTAGCCAGTCTATTTCTGAATGTTAGTTGGCATTATTTTTTGAATATCAATTTTGTTTTGTTATCTACAGGAAAATGATGATTATGGTGTTATTTACATGGAGAAACTATCTTGGATCATGCATTGTATAGTTCTGTAGTTTCTTTCTTTATTTTCATAAAACTTTGTTATTGTGTAATAAATTTTGACAAACCAACTCCTACAGGAATGGTTTCTTGTTTTACTATTTTTGTAAAACAATCTATTTTGGGGGGATTGCACTCTATCTTTCATGATAAGAKTTTGTGAATCTAAAACYGGTTTAAATAGTGATCATTGTTAGTGGTGAAAACAACTTTTGGCTGGGATACATTATGGACATGTGATTTGGAGAACTTGTATGGAGAAGCTATTCACCATTTGGCTTTAGACCTGTTTGATGCTTATTCCATTTTTGTTCTTTCATTGCCTCAATCTTATGAAATATTATTATGTTTGATGTAGCTTTAGTCTGTTTATCATATGGTGTTTCATATTATTAAGTATTTAGATGATATCTATAATTCGTTATTCCATTTTACATCTGTGATCAATATGCTATTTGATTATTATCGATTTTATTCCAGATATTAAATGATGGATTATATTAATACTTTGAATTGAGTTTCTATTCATTCTAAGCTATTGATTATCATTGGATCATAAGATTGTTACTGTTATCATTCTATTGTCATACTCCCACTCCGATACATCAAACTTTTTCTTTGAAGTTATTATAGAAATATGAGTGTTGTTTTGCCACAGGTTTCCCTCACATGTAGGACAGTCAGGAGCTCGAATTACACAGGAAGATAAACTGAGTTTAATCGATTAGTTACAGGTTAGTTTGTTGATTATTTAGTTAAATTATTTATTAATAAAATAACGATAGCATGAATTAGCTTTTGACTGTTTATGTATTCTTATTTCAATTATATTTTATTAGTATTCATTAGTTTTAGAGCTTTAAATATTCAAAAGAAAACAAAAAAATGTATGTGCTTTCTCTATCTCTTTTATAAACACTTTTAAGAAAATCTATTTCGCAAGATATCAAGTAAATCTTGCAAGTTGTACATAGACTATTTATAATCATATGTACATATTCATGTTTCCATTTGAACATTTGTAATTAGTAAACTTATACTTTTAGTATCATATCTTTTAGATTAGTTTCATTTCTTTAAGAATTTTTAGGACTTTAGTTGGCTAACGGAGCTATTAAACCTGTCGGTTCATTTCATTACAAACGACTTGGGTTAATTATACAACCCCAGTTTGGATTTGACCTTCTAGTTGATGGTGTGTCACTTACGCCCGTTGACAAATGGCGCTAGAAGGAGAGCCTGAATTTAATTGATGGCACATGGAGGTCGCAAGACCCATCCAAACAACCATTCTCCTGTCATGACGCGTAGTCGCTCTAACACAAACGTTACACTTGAAACAACAACTACCTCAAATGATAACCCTGATATTCCTGTCGAACCAGTGACACCACTCTCTCAAGGGATTGACGTCCATGAAATTGTCCTCCAATCACTTATAAGAACTCAAAGTGCTTTATCTCGTATTAGACAACCTGGTATACAGCTCAATCAACTCCTTGACTTCGCAAATATTCAAGAACAACTTCAAAACATTGGTCTGCCTAGAACCACGGTAGGGACTGGAAATACTACCAATCCTGTTGAAATCCTTTTCCCTGGTGTTGGAGGATCTGGTATTCCACCGTCCCCACCTGGTTCTTCTCCACCTTCTTCGGGAGGTGAATCCTCGGAAGAAGGAAGTTCTTCATTTGAACCATCGCAACGTTCTACTCCACCCACTCCCATGGAAAACCAAAATAATCTTGCTAGACCTTGGCTCAATCAAGATGTCGTGGTTGTACCTGGACCCCAACACCCACTACCTAAACATCTGGAGAGATGGCTGCCCAAATTTGATCCAGATTCGAAGCAATCCGCTGAGGATCACATCAAGAAATTTATGTTGGTCATTAGACTACAGAGTTTTGAGCACGAAGATGTAGTGTGCAGATTATTTCCTTATACTTTCGAGGAAAATGCCTCCACCTGGTATTTCGCTCAACATCCCCAGACCATCATCTCTTGGGACAAGTTCGAAACTTGCTTCCTAGAAAAATTTGGAGATGATAAATCCTTGAAATTCTTGGTTATGGAACTCTCTAGCTTAGAAATGAACCCTAAAGAAAAAGTCAAGGACTTTAACCAAAGGTTTCTGACATTAAAGAACAAAATCCCTGTAGATTCAATGCCTGCAGAAAGCTTAATTGTTGCATATTATACTAATGACCTACATAATAACATAGCCATATGGGTTAAAAGGTCCAAAAAGAACATGTTGTTAGAAGATTTTGAGGACGCGGGTGAAATTGAGAAAGATATATTGATTTTAAAAGATAATCTTAGTAGCGAAGCTAAAACAACTTTATCTTCTAAGAAGAAAATAGAAATTCTCACTAGGCCTTCTCAAACTAAAAACCAACAAGAAACGTTAGACCTGGAAACCTTGTAGAAAGATTTCCAGAAATTGTCCAATCAAGTCGTTGACTTGAAAAGATCAGTTGAGGAGGCATCTACAAGTAAAGGGAATTTCAAACCTCCTTTTAGAAAACCTTTCCCTCCAAACCGGCCAAACCCGACCACAGAAGGTCTCAATTTCGAAAATTTACAGTATGGTTTGCAAACGATATTAGAAGCTCATGACAATTATGTTTTTGTTCCTCCTGAAAATTTTGATGATATAGTTTAGGAAGAGGTATCACAAGAGGAGGAATCATCACCTCCCCTTTTCGGGCACTTGTCGGACAGTGTTTTTCAAGCAAATTTGGAAACTGTCCACCCTTACAACACTAGGAGTAAAACACAAAACAAGCCCGCACCAGAAGCAAGTAAAAATGTGTTTCCAAAACAAACAAAGAAAACTGAAACTAGACAAAACTTGGCTTCCCCAGTTTTAGAGTATGATTTAATTGMWGATCTAAAAAAACTAAGGGAAAATATTTATGTTTTTGAACTRCTRAAATTTCCTCTTATTTTGYAGAAAATGATTCAAAGCATCGCTGAAAACAGTAAAAAGAATGATGTTAGCAGCAAAAAATCAGCAAAAATTGATTCAAACGCAGCTAAAAATGTCCCAAATAAAAAGACATCTAAACATCAAGACAAAAGAGACTTAGCAGAAAAAACTGTAGCAAATGTAGATAAAACTGTTTCAAGGACAACAATAAAAAATCAGCAGAATTCTGTTGTTTCCACACAGAAAAATATCCCCCCTTTTTTATTAACCTTTGAAATTTTTAATAGGAATGTACATAATTGCATGGTTGACTCGGGTGCATCATCAAATGTGATGCCTCTGTCTGTATGCCAGAAAATTAATGCAGAAGTAAAACCTTCTAATCTTAAAATCATTTAGCTAGATCGAACGAATGTTAAGGTAATCGGTGAGCTTAAGAATGTGTTGATTAGATTATCATCCAATCCTAAAGTTCATCAGATAATTGATATTATCGTTGTTGATATTCCTAAAGTTTATGGTATGTTTTTAAGCAGAGATTGGTCAGAACAGTTGCACGGCTATTTTTCTACAAACTGGTCTCATTTGTGGTTGCCTGAAAATGGACAGCCCAACAAAATCAAAATAAACAGAGAACATTATCTTAAGCATACTGTGATAGATTTGAATGATCCAAACGAGCCTCTCATTACCTCCACAAATTATATTGAAACACAGGGAATGAATACCTTTTTTGGTAACTTCATGACCGAAATTTCCTCTATCACTAATCTGGGACAGCAATCTGAAGTTACATCCTATACTCAGACACCATCTTTGTTGAATACACCAATAACTGCTAATGACGCATAGATCTGGTTCCTATATTTTGATGGATCCAAATCCTAAGAAGGAGCAGGTGTTGGTTGTGTGCTCATCGATCCTACAGGTAATAAAACATTTATTGCTTGTCGATTAGAGTTTGAATGCACTAACAACATAACCAAGTACGAAGCACTTCTACAGGGACTTAGGAAAGCACTGGACATGGATGTGAAAAATTTGATAGTATTCGGTGATTCAGAAATCGTGGTCAAACATGTAAGAAATTCAATACATTTTTTGTCACCACATCTAAAAAGTTACCAAACTGAGGTATGGAGTTTAATGCATAAATTTCTAGCATTTAATATAAATTCCATTCCTAGGATGAGTAATTCAGAAGCTGATTTACTAGCTAATATTGCTTCTAAATTGTTGTCCACTATAGGTTTTTCTCCTAATGCGTTTTCGATC
>JASDQU010754903.1:37851-48451 GCA_032191745.1 Picea mariana
TCATATATTGTGCATGGTGTATTGTGGTGTATTGGTGTAACTCTTATACTATTGTTCATTTCTCATTGGATATAATTGAATGGTTTAAGTATAAGTTGAAAAAGGTTTTAAATTGTACTTGATACTGATTCACCCCCCTCTCAGTATCAACAAAAAATGCCTTTCGGATTGATAAATGTTGGTGCCACTTTCTAGAGGGAAATGAACATTTCTTTTTGTGGACTTATTAATCAGTCAGTTGTGGTCTATCTAGACAATGTTACTGTATTTTCCAAAAACAAGAAAGATCACCTATCTCATCTTAGGGCTGTGTTAGAACGATATTGCAAGTTCGACATTTCACTCAATCATAAAAAATCAGTCTTTGCAGTAGAACAAGGGAAATTGCTTGGGTTTATAGTTTCTAAAGATGGAATGATAATTGATCCTAAAAGAACCCAAGCCATTGCAAAACTCTCCCCTCCTTCATCCAAAAAGGCCATGCAATCCTTTTTGGGTAAAATTAATTTTGTCAGACGATTTGTCCCAAGTTTTTGTGAAATGGTAAGACCTCTACAAAATCTGATTAAAAAGGATGTTTTATATAGATGGGGATCACAAGAGAGTCAAGCTTTTGATTCTATTAGAAAATACACAATCGAGGCACCTTATTTAATGAGCCCTAATTTTTCCCAGGATTTTACATTATATGCTTTTGCATCTAACAGATCTTATGCCATTGTACCTACACAAAAAATGCTGAAAGCAATGAGATACCCATCTCATTTATGAGGTCTGCATTTAAAGGAGAAGAACTAAATTACCCCACGGTAGATCAACATGCATACACTATTTTTAAAGTTGTTAAACATTTCAGGTCTTACCTGTTAAAATCCAGGACACAAATTGTTGTTCCTTACCCTGCTGTAAGAAATCTGTTAGTGCAGAAAGAGCTAGGAGAGAAAAGGGAAAATTGGATGACATCGCTTCAAGAATATGACCTCGAAATAGTACCTGCACAAATTGTTAGAGGTCAAGGCCTCTGTAAGTTAGTAGATGATTCAGTTGAGAAGTTAGAAAGTCAAGTAAATACATCAACTGCAAATCAACATACTGAAACACAAATCAACTGTACACAAACTGTGCCCAATTCATGGTATGAGAATATCAGATTTTATTTTTAGCACGTAACTGCTCCTCATAATATTGATCCCAAAAATGGAAGAGCACTTAGGCTTAAATTTGCTTCTTTCCAATTAATTAATGATATATTATTTTGAAAGAATTTTGACGGTGTTTTTCTGCGTTGCTTAGAGAAGGAGGAATCCAAAAGGGTGTTAGCTGAACTACATTCCAGTGATGCCGGGGGTCATTTTGGTGGGGATACCACTGCTCAAAAAGTACTAAGGGGTGGATACTATTGGCCTAAATTGTTTAAGGATGCTCACACATTGTCCCGTAAATGTATTATCTGCCAAAAAGCTGCAGAACGAGTGAAGAAAACAACTTTTCCTTTGTAGCTTGTTACGGTAGACACACATTTTCAGCAGTGGGGCCTAGACATTATAGGACCAATCAACCCCCTTCCTCACAACAACACAAGTACATTCTCACGGCAAGTGACTATTTTACGAGATGGTCTGAAGACTTACCATTAAAGGTAGTCAATACGAATTAGGTAGTGTCATTTCTGAACTCCCATATTATCACTCGATTCAGAATTCCTGAATGTCTGTTTTTTGACAATGCTTCTTATTTTTCTTCCCTAGATATGAATGTTTTCGCTCTAGAAAAAGGGATTAAACTAAACTACTCTACCAATTGTTATCCTCAAGGGAACGGTTTGGATGAATCAACAAATAAGAATCTGATCAAGATTATAAAAAGGACAATGTCAGAGAACCACAATAACTGGCACAATGCATTGTACAAATCACTTTGGGCTAATAGGGTAGCTCCAAAAGCCTCGATTGGGAATTCTCCTTTCTTCCTAGTTTATAGAAGAGAAGCCATCCTTCCCCAGATGTCTTTCTTCCTTCGATGCAATTCTCACAAAAAATTCAAGAAGAGGAATGTCCTCTAGAAAATCAGATAAATGTTCTATTAAAATTAGAAGAAATAAGAACACAATCAAAACATAAATTGGATCAGCATCAACAAATTGTAAAGAGATGGTTTGATACAAGTTCATCCTTTGAAAGAAATTTTAATGTAGGGGATTTAGTCCTCAAATGGGACAAAGTGCACGAGAATAAATGAGAACATACCAAGTTCCAAAACCTATGGCTGGGGCCTTTCGTCATTTCTGAAAAATTGGGTCCAAGTTCTTTTCGGCTACACAACTTAGAGGGACAACCAGACACTTTTCCAGTGAATGGCCAGTGTCTAAAAAAATACTTCACTTAAGAAAATTAGATCCACCACTTTGTAAATATTTTAATTTACATTTTTTTTTTGATTTTGGTTCTTTTCATTTTGTGTGATTTTTTGTATTTTCTAGATGATTATGTCTGAATCATTATTCATTATTGAAGGGAATTGGATTTTTCATTAGCAATAATTGAGAACAGTTCGAAGCATCTGAACTCAGATTAGTTACGGTAAGTTTTTTCCAGTCATTGTTCCTGGTTTTCATTGAAATCTCAAAGAAACACGATTATCTTAAAAAACTTCTAACACCATCCCTGTTTTAAATAAAATAACTCACAATGATTTCCCATCCCAGAGATGATTTCTTAACTGAAATATAAATGTCCAAATTACGATAATAGTTATCAATCCCTGAAAAACAAGAAAATATTCTTAAATATTGATCCTATCACTGCCTGGCTGTGAGATTTTCAGTATCACCCCGCTCTCGTGATATCACAAAGTTTCTGAAAATTTATAAACAATTTTAGAGGGTTGGAAGCACTATAATGTGTGGGAATTGTGTGTAAACCCGCCGAGATAATGAACAGGTCCGCTGGAAATGGGTAAATGCACTCATGATACCAAGACAACTTTATCGGGGAACTGAACAGGTCTGCTGGCAACAAAGAAATGTTGGGTTCGAAGATCCTCAGGTATGTTTTTTTAAATTGATCAGATGTCAAGATTCTTTTATCATAAATGGATGACTCTTGGACAGGATAGAAGTACTACAGTGGGATAAATGACATCCCTGCCGAGGCTATGAACGCCTACTGGCAGCAGTGGCCCTGTCAACGATATGGAGTTATTTATGTAAACATCGCTACCCTTGTGATCTAAACGAGATGCCGGATTACAATTTTTGGACATAACTTTACCCAATACTATGACTGTGTTATTTTTCTGAGTTATTGTTGAAGTGCTTGATCTGTCTTTTAATTGTTTCTATTAATTATGGCTGAGTCATCTGTTCCCTGATATAAAGTTCTGATGATGCAGAGATAACTACTTCACCCAACGTGTCGCCATTGTTGGCAGCCAACAATTCTTGTCAAACTTTATCATGGTAAAATGTCGTCGCCAAGGGATAAAGTTTTCTGTAGCTGCCTCCTTCTCCTTACAAACTTTTCTATGTTTTTGGCTTTGAGAAGATTCATTGGCCTAACTGTGTGTAAGAGTTCATCATTTTTAATCTATGGTTTGTTTTGTTTAATTTCATGATTGAAAGCATGAAATTAGAACAAAATTTGGTTTGAGTGGTGATCATACAGTTTATTTTTATAAACCTTAAAGTTTGTAAGCCTATCATTTTCATTTTTTGATCCATTACCATAACACTTGAGTTATCCACCTTGGGAGATATGACTTAGTCATTTCTATCTTTGATTATATGGTTTTCACATTTGACATATCTATGATTGCACAAAAAAAAAACTTTGGTTTAATTTGAAATTTGAATGTTACCCCTAGTAGTCGAATCATGGTCTTGTTGTCCTGGTACAAGACTGACACGCTTACCTTCAAACATCATCCCTTCATCCTGCATAGCTCAGGCCTGCATTCATGGTTGCAAGTGGTAAGTTTTGATGCTTTGATCTTGGTATTCTAGTTTTGAAACCACCTATGATTAGTTATTGTTATTTGATTAAGCATCTAAATTAGAAACTGGAACCCTTGGCTTCTTTAAGCTCTTAGGCTTTGGTGGCTGAGTATTCGAGTTTTTTTTATGGGGAAAAAAAGCACCTAGATATCCTACCAGTGATAAAGAACTACGAGGAGGGGAATCACCTCCTCATTTAGGACACAATGGATATAAATATCTATATATCATCCAAACTTGTGTTCTTGAGCTTTGGATTAGTATAATCCCTCAACAGGATGAGTCTTATACTGCTTTTATGACTAAGATTATTCCTTTTTTCCCATGGGACTAAATCAACATGCCCAAGATAAATGAATCTCTTATCATGCATAATCTTGTCATATTTTCAAACATCGAGCCAAATAAGTATAAGCCTAAGAGGAAATATCCTTTGATCAACACCATAGCCCTTAAATAAGTCTAAAAACTACTAGATGTTAGCCTTATCACTATTTGTGACTATCCTGATTGATTGGCCAATATAGTACCTATCATAAAGAAGAAAAAATATTTCCATATTTGTATTTACTTTTTCCACATTCATGAGGCTTGTCTAAAACATAACTCCTTCCTTTAATCCCTTGACTAGTTGGTGGATGTGACCATCGACTATAAGACAATGTCTTTGATGGATTTTGTTTTTGAGATATCATTCAATCATGATTACACTTGAAGCCCACATAAAGACTACATTTATTTAGAAAAATAGACTATTATCGAGTCATGATTTTTCTTCTGAACAATGTTGGGGCCACATCACAATGTATGATAAATATAGTATTTAATGATCTAATTCACTTGCCGCAAAGGCAGTCCTGTCCTGCACAATTATGAAATAGGAAAAGAAATGACATGAAATGAGCGATTATTAATAAAACGATTATGCATTAATACACAAGATTTTTAATAATAGTTCCAAATAAGATCTTGCCCTGATATGCCTTATATATAGACTAATGTGAGTTTATCTATCAGGGTGATTATTAACGGTAAATAAGAATACACAAGGAATTATTCACATAACCCAATGTGATTGTCAGTATAGGTCTGCTAAAGAAAGAAGCTAGTTTCGGTGCAACTGTGTTATTCCGGCTATGGGTGGGGTAAATAGTGCCCGCACTCTGCCTTATATATAGACTAATGTTGGGAGAAGGGTCTTGAACGATTATTAATTAAGGAGGGGCAGGTAGAAAAAGGTAAGGCAGGTCAGGAAAATAGGGAGGCAAGAGGGGGGGTTGCCAGTACTCCTTTGCCTAATATACATATTTTTCCCACCTTTTCTTACTAACATATCGGGTAAATAATCAGTTGCTGCTTTAATTCCCCGAATAATTAATACTTGAAAGATTATTTAAGTAGCGAGTATTGAATTTCACAGAGTGGTTTCTTATTCCGCACATCCTCTAGTTACTACCCACTCAAAGCTCCAAATGGTTGTTATGGTAGCCTCCCGAATCCTTAGGTATCAGGTTCCTCCCAATTATGCAGACCTCATCTTACTTTTTGTGTGTTGGAGAACACAACCCACCTCTCGCTACCCTTGCTGTTTCTATGTGAACATATCAATGGAACCCATGGTGAGAATCGAGCCCAATGGTTCGCAAGCTCTCCTCTCTCCTAACGATGCCATGGATGACATTGTGGCATATGGATGGGATGGTTTCATCAGACGGTTTGAGGGTTTCAACCTCGCTGTGGCCCAAGATTTCGCTCAAACGTTTGATGGAACCAGGGATAATATTGGGGATTTACAGCTAGAGGTGACCAAAGTTTCCATCACAGAAGCTACAGGACTATCCCAAGAGGGAGATCAATGGTTTAAAAACACAAAAATCGAAGGCATGCCCTGGCATTTACTCATGGCCTCCAAGAAATCGTGTTGTTATCCAAAAGGTACACCAATTTCTCTTTTCAAACCCTAATGGCATATCTTGATCTTAATGCTTAAGCAATTGATTACCTGTGAAGGTAGATACGGTTTGATCTTCTTGTATCATGTCCACCTGCTGATGGTTTTTCTAGGTTTCAAGTTGAATATGCCTTTTAATTTGCATAGGAGTCTGCAGAAAATGGCTAAGTTCTATCAAAGACAAAAACTAAACATACAGTCGAGCCTTTTCCACCATGGCCTCATCTGAATCCTTGTGGTTTCGCATTTGTCTAAGACTGGGGACAACTGGTAAAATTTCTTGTTTAGAAATATTTTTACCCTATCCGAAAATGTAATAGAATCACCTCTTCATCTCAATGAAAACCCCAGTCCTTGTCGATCTAACCTCACTATCGAAAACCTATGTGTTAATCCATAAGAATACCATGCATCCATAGATAAAACCTACATTGCTATCCAGAAGCCATTAGGCGAGAAGCCACGATTCGATTTCATGCCCAGAAAGTCTTTGGAAGAAGTTTTAGATGATTTAAAGGATAGAGTTTCTACTGTCATGAGCCGATTCAGATTGTTTTAAATGAATCAATTTTCAAGAAAAAAGGCAGGTATAAGAAATAAAGTAATATAGATGTGAATTTTACAAACAAGAGACTAGGCCGACTCATATCTAGAAATTTGAGAAATTGACAGCGTGATCATCAGAGATCGATCCCTGTGATCGAGGTCGATGATCCTTTTTTCGAGGATGAGATCGATAATTTTATTGCTCAAGAGGATGTAGATGACCGGATTCTGGGTAATGATATCGATACTGATGCAATGCCATTTGATTTCGTTTCTAATCTCCCACCGTTCCTCAATAAACAAGAGGGTTTCTCTGGTATACAACACGATCTAAAGCAAATCATAGGACATACTAAATTGCCCTTTGCAAAACAGGCTCAACCTCTGCTTACCATAGAACCAGTTCATTGTGAAAACTATTTTGATTGGATTGGGAGATATTACTGGGATGTCCCCTATCTTCAAGCCCAATTAAACCAAATGGTAGCATGAAACTCTTTTCTCAAGAGGGAGAATGATGACTTGAAAGCATTCGTTCGATCGAACGCTCACAGAGAAAACAAGAGGATTAAGCGGTCTGGTAATGTGATTATTAAAAACTCAACAAATTTCAACACCATCATAAATTCAGACTTATCATATGCTTCTCCATCAAATCTCTGAAATGGTAAATATTTGTTTTGATTTTTGTTTGATTTGATTCTGTTTGAGAAACAATAAATAGATTCACTTCTGATTTTATTTTTATTTTCAGACTAGCTACAAAATTGAAAGATTTTGTAGCCAGTCTATTTTTAATTTTTTTTTTTTGTATTATTATCTAAACTTTGATTTCGTTTTATCATTTCAGGTAAACAACATATTAGGATGCTATGTTTAAGGAAAAAAGAATCATGGGCTAAGCATTCAATAGCTTAGTAATTTTCCATTTTTGAAAAAACAATGTCATTAATGTAATTATTTTTGATGTAAAGACTCTTATAGGAGTATCCTTTCGTTATTCTATTTTTTGTAAAACAAACTTATTTTCAAGGATCATCCTCTATCTTGTATGATAAGAGGTAACTGATCCAAAGCATGTTTAAATAGCTTTTGTTGCTTGGTGTAAAGAGCATGTTTTTTTTTAGATCACAGAATGGACATATAATTTTGGAAGTGATATGGGAAAGCAATTTGCTGTTGGCTTTAGACCTATGTAAACTGTACAATGTTTGTTCATTGCATTCTCTATAATTTCTATGTTATGAAATGTTACTTGTGTTGATTTAGATTTAGTCTTGTCTTCACATGATATTTTATATCTTTGATTATCTAAATGTTGTCCATTATCTGTTGGTCTAGTTTGTACCTGTGATCGATCAACTATTTAGGTATTTTTTGAGTTTACTTCTGATATTAAATGGTTGATAACATCACTGCACATGATTGAGATTTATTTTTCCTCAACTATCGGTCATCTTGAGGTCACAAGATATATAATTAGTTACCTTTCTACTGTTATAAATTCACTCCAAAGTATGAAACACTTCCTTGAATTTCTTCAGGAAGTATTGCGATCGTTTCCGTCATAGGTTTCCACTAAATACAAGACAAGCATGAGCTCACACAACACAGAGAGACGAACTTAGTTTATTGTTACTGATCAGTTAGAGATTAGTAGATGTATCATTTTCTTTTATTTAATGTTGTTTATATATGAATGAACAATGATTGCATTATTCAGATGTTAATTAGCTTTGTCTATTTTCATGATATCACTATGATCATACTCATTCAGTGTTATTAGTTTAATATTTTAAACATTAGAAAAGTCTCTGTTCATACTTGATATTGCTTAGAAACTTTATCTCAAACAATTAATTTTGCAAGATTTTATTTAAACCTTGTAAACTGTATATAATCATTGTACATTAACACTATTAACTCAACATTTTGTAATTAGTACATCGATTGTTAGAATCTTATTGTTAGTTAGTTTATTTCTTTTCATTTTTTTTAGGACCCTAGGTGTCTAAAAGAGCCATAAAAACCATCAGGTTAGATCATACCAAACGGCTTGGGTTAAATAGACAACCCCGGTCCACATCTATCCTTCCCATTGATGATGTGTCATAAACACCCGCCAACAAGTTGGCAGGGAATTTCCTTTGAATTAGCTTTACAAGCATGGCTTCATGGTCGACGTCAAGTGGATTATTAGACTTTTCCTTTTATCCTGGCTTGGGGGATTTGGATCACTCGAAATAGGAAAATTTTCCAGGATGTGATCATTCCGGCTGAAAGGGTGGCAGTTAATTGCATTGGGATATTTAATTATTTGTCGGGCTCGGGTGGTGGTGTTTTGGCACAACCCCGGGTCGCTAGGGAGGTGGTTCTTGAATTTAGTCTCCCATGGGGATTCTTCGATGGTGCCTCTTCATCTGATCAAAATAAGTGTGGTGGGGGTGTCTATCTTTATTTCTCTAACTCTCACTTCTTTACCCTCAAAGTTGGTTTGGGAATTGCATAAAAAACTATTCTGAACTTTTGGCCTTAAAACTTCTTATACTTTTCGTAGTGGAGTAGGGATGCAAAAAATTACAAGTTTTTGGTGATTCTGTAGTAATTATCAATTGGACTAATGGGGTTCAAGGATGTCATGTCTCTCATTTGTTTCCATTGTTAGAGGATGTACTTTGCATTAAAAGTTTATTTGACTCTATCTTTTTTTCTCATATATACAGGGAAATGAACCAATTGTCGGATATGATTTCCAAAGAAGACACACAATTAGCCTTTGGAAAATGGTATGTTGAAGAACATACATGAACGAGAATTCGAGGATTCTACCACATAACCTTTCATGACAGACATGATTCATGATTTTGGATTCTCTGCTCTTTTTGTGGGGAAAATATTATGGTTCATGCTCGAACAAAACTTGTTTTTTTCATATAGTATTTGCTGTATTGGTGGGATACCCACTATATTGAGGACTTAAATGTCGATCATTATTTCAGATGGATATTTTTTTGGGACTAGTGTTATTGGCAGACACTCGGTTATGTATCATTGATGCCTGCTTTGCATCATCTGGTGGTTAGAATATTTTTGTTGGAGAATATGTACATAGCTATGTCAAAATAACTGGTATATATTTGTGTATGTAATTTTGTTATTATATAATGAAATTATAAATTTTTCCGAGGAAAAAAAACACCAATGATATAATAACCCAAAATATTATACTATGCAACAATATATGTATGCACCACATAAATCAAACCCGACTTGAGTCTTTTCCCCATATTTCACTTCATAACATAATCTTCATTGTCACATAGAACCGAAACGATTTGAAAAACAAATCCTTTGACATAATAAACCATGGATTTATAACACGATTACTATATATTTATGAGAAAACATATAGTATATATGCAATATATAAACATGCTTTTGTTGTTACCAAACTTATGTTTCATTTGCATGAATAAGAATGATTCTAACCCCTTTGTATGTGCAACCATGAATAGTATAGATCCCATAGTTTTCTTGTTTCATAAGTACTATGTCATCAAACTGAAAATAAGAAGCAACCATCATTACATTAAAATGAAATGTATTACCCATGCCAAGAATCGTCATATATTTTGAACCTTTATCATCACATCATTGAAGCAAACATGTATGTATAATGAGGGAAATGATTGAAAATAAACATCCGTGATTTTTCTTTTAGGGGACCCCATCTTTTAATATTATATCATAGTATATTTTAATAGGCTTTTCAATCATTTGCATGATCTATATCGGGTTATGAGATTTCAAGTCAACAATAACCAAGCGCATATGTCTACATAGATGTCTAAAAAATCAATAAATCCATGATGCAAGTGGGGCTAACCCCTCAAGTAGCCTCTAACAATAGATAATCATGCTAAAACATCAAAATAATCCCTCCAAAGCCACATGTGTGAGTGACGCCGTGCCCTAGGAAGGTGTAGGAGGCCTCTAAAGGCCATGTCTCATCATCAAGGTACCAAGTATGGTGGAAGGTAACCTTTCCTTATTAAAGGTCATGGCTTGTCATTAAAGGCCCCAAGTCATCAAAGTGGTGCCCCAATGGAAAG